>CAIGRQ010026761.1:0-10539 GCA_903798375.1 Fraxinus sp. D2006-0159 | reverse complement strand
GATTTTTTAACTTTAAACTCAAAATTGTGTCTCAAAACAATCCGGTGCACAACTTCCTGCAAATCTTTCTTTGTATCGAACAGTTGCTCGACATATAAATCTTCATCATCAGGAATTACACGCAAACAATTAGAGGTCGGTGTATTCGTTCCAGCCTGTGAGCTCCCACCCAACTCATGTCTCCGACGGGATAAAGTAATCAAATTCTCATTTGAAAATTCATTTTCATTCTCATTGTTTTGAACTATCAAGGGAATTCCGTGCGTAATAGTGAGATCATGGTGAGGAACAATTGTATAAGGAATAATCACATCATCCTCACGAGCCATCTCCACTATGTCCCAAAAATTGCTCACATTACGATCCCCTCTATCGGGATCTTTGTGTTCGCTCGCGGAGACATTTTTCTTCGCTAAAGTTATGCAAATAGAAGTAGTCGTGCAATTTTGATTCAATTCAATAAAAACATGTTTTTCATCTTTAGAAGTAACCTTTACACGTGGAATTGAAATGGATTGACGTTGAGCTTGTTCTATATATCATGGTACACTTCTGTATATGATGTTCTCGATGTCATCACAATTGCAATAACATCATGTCTTTCACTTGTCCATTTACAGATTCATCGACCATTTCCATTCATTTCAAATTCACCAAAATAATAAACTGAGACTGCAGCCGATCCCATATCTACATTAGAGAACATAATTTGTTAAACAAAATTATAATTAGGGCTGGGCCGGTTGGAAACACACGGCCTAGTCGTCTTTCCAGCCGGCCGGGCCGACTGGTTCCAGTCGATCGTTTTCAGTCTGGGTTGGCTGTTCTTCATTCCCATCTGTCTGTATAGGCATTTTTATAGACGATCGTATTTGTCTGAAATAATATATACAATGTAGATGAATTTTTTTCTCTTTTTTGTTAAAAAAAATTACAGATTCGTTTAATATCGTAAATCTTTTTTATCTGCCTATGTCGAAATAAGATTTAAAGATTAAAACGTTGTACTAATTTAAAGAATGCGAAATTAAAAATACGTAAATATATTTATCAATTCCAAATGATGGCTATAAACAATATTTTCTTATTGAACGTTTGATAAATTTATGAGATTTCAAGTTTGAAGCAGATGAAAAATGAAACAGTTTTTATCCATGTTGGAGTAAACAGATAAAGAAAGTGATTTGATTTTGAAATTTTTAGTGGAAAGTGTTTAAAATTCTTTAAAACTTAAAATGGTATTATTGCCTTTTAAACAATACCATATTTTTGTAAATGTATAACATGCATAAATGTAATTTTGTCTTTTATGCATTAAAATACCATTGTGGTGAATGGTCAAAAAATTTGATTAAAGTGAAAAATGGTCATGTTGACGTGACCATTTTGAAAAATATCCCTAAAATAATAATAACTTACAAAAAGACATTTGTCAAATTAATTCCGAACAAAGAAGCTACTTTTCCCTTTCCATTCTCTTAGTATCCAAAACCTATATGATATCGGTAGGCCTTTTTTATATTTATACATATCAATCCCCACAGAAGCACACAATTCCCTAATAAAACAATTAAAATTAACGAAACAAAAATGAGAGTACCTGAATTCCAGATGGATCCTTAAATCCTTAAAGATAGAGATAAAGAAACCCACCGGAGAGAATCGAAACTAAATGTAAATAAAACTCCAATTTATTAATTAACAAAATATTATTTTATACCAATAAAACTATACTATGGACACACGACCTGACATATTTCTCTCTAAATAAAAGACTAACTTTCAACTCACACTTAAAAATCAGATGAAAATAAAATGATCAGGCTGTAGGCAATTACATCTGTTTGGTTACTTTCCTCATCAGGTTGCAGCACAATAGCTTATTTATTTTGATGGAAGAGAGTAAAAAACACGAGAAACATAGCCGCGTTAATTCCAATGAAGAACAAGTTGAACAAAACAAAACAGCGCCAAGGAGAAGGGATAGAGAAAAAATGCTAATAGGCAAGTCCAGAAAGGATAACTCGCACGTGAGTATCCCAAAATCCCTACTACGGCACAGACCACCAAAACTGTTAGCACTTCAGCAGAATAATTCCATGGCAAGTCCTTTGCATATACAACTGCTAACAGTGTAGTCAAACCCGAGATGTTGTTCATTACAACTACACCATAAATCTGCAACCAAATGAAAAATGTTTCACTAGCGAGTCCTTCACGAATTCTTTATGAATGCTCTACTGTAATGCTTGTGTGTGCGCACATGCCTGCGTGGGAGGGGGGGAGAGAGAGAGGGAGGTACCTCGGAGAATGTTAAAGATGCAGTTCTTTCACTCTTTTTACTGGCTGGAAATATAGCTTCTATTAAGGCTCTTGTATTCATGGCCAATGGCACTATCACAAAGGAGATGGAGAAAGAAGGCACCCTAATAGCATATGATAACTGTAGGATGCTAGTTGTGAGAGGTCCTCCAAGGAACGTCAGTATAACAATACCCAACACTATTCTAAATACACATTTTACACAAGCCCACACGAAAGAGTTTTGATAAACGACTTTTTCCCAAAAAATCTGCAAGTTAATGGAGGAAAAATGGAAAAAGATTAATTTTATCTGAAATGAAATCAGTAATTAGTACTAAGCATAACAGAAAACTTTTGTGAAATGTTGAATTTCAATCTCACCCTGTCGAATTCATCAATACTACTTGTCTCAGTAGCTTGAATAGCTTTATCAACCCATTTGTCTACTCCATCAACAAATTCTGATTCATCAATCTTATGGTTATCATCTTTATCAAAATCTTTAAACAACTCCTTTATAATGTTCTCATGATTCAGCGCAAATCCTTCAAATTTGATTGTGTGAATTAGTTGCTCCAGCTCAGTTTTTGATATCTCGTTGTTATTGTCACTGTCTAATTTTCTGAAGAGACTGGAACAACAAAACGCAAACTGTGAGAAAATTTTGTGGACACGAAGAAACTACCTAAAATAAATTGAATAGATGAGGTGAACGATGGTAAATTTACTTCTTAATGCTCTCAATGTTTGGTTCTCCATCTTCAGTGATCAGCGATTCTGCTTTAAGTACTTGACTTTCGGCATGCTTTAGAATTTTCGACATAATCAGATCAATCTGCTGGGGTTTATTTCATTTATCTTATTAAACAGTTCAAAGTCCTGCAGATCAATCCAAACAAGAATTATATATGATGCATAATAATTACACTTGACAGCAGCTCGATGTGAAAGTACCAGTCGTCAAATTTTGCCAATGCTGATGAATTATGTTATATGATGGATAGAATACGAATAGGAGTTGGTTATATTTGTTTCATCCTATAAAAGAAAATAGATTTGCAGAAACGATATGAGTCTGAACTTATAGAAGCAAATAAAAATTTCGCAAGATAGAATCACTTGCATTAGCACCAGTAGTTTCGAAATAAGCATGATTTAGGAGCTTGCCTTATCGAAAAAATTTGTTGAAGAGGAAGACGAATTTGTTTCATCTATCCATTTTTTCCAACCCTTGATGAATTCATGAAGATTGATTTTCCCGTCCTTGTTAAAATCATACGATTTCATTACTTCAGAAACAGCTAAATGTTTGTTAACATTTGACTTCCTTGTCTTCACAACATCAAACGCTAGCTTTTCTAATTCTCGCCTGGTTAGAAATTGGTCATTATCTCTGTCTGTTTCAGCGAATAATCTGCAAAAACAAGTATAGATGAGAGCCTTCATTGGGCATGATTAGCAAACCTACATATTAATTTTCATAAAATTACTTTTTGATGACAGGAATGTTAAGTTTCCCATCTTCATTAAGGAGTTTTCCAAGCCTTTCCATATGCTCCAAAAACCCTGTTCGCAAAATTTCATTCGAGTAGTCTAAACTTCTTTGCTGTATCCAAGGATTCAAATTCTAAAAAAGAAAAGAAAATTAACTATATTATACATTAAATTGTGTCAGACAAGGCACGTATTGAAATGTATGAAGCTAGTAATAAAGGGTTTCCTCTGAATCATGCTACCTGATAGATGAAATATGAAACTAAAGATGCAGCAGACACTATGAGAGCAATCAAAATCACTATGTGGGATGTGTTGAAGATATCTACTAGCTCCATAATAACGTAAGGAATCAAAGACAGAAGCATAATTCCCGCTGTATGACGAGTTTTTTCATCAATCGTAATACCAGTATCTGTAGGTAAGAAATAATTGTCAGCTCTTACATATTCAAATTGCAAAGATCAACTTATTCTAGTGCAAGAGTCAAACCCTTCAATTCAATGAGTTCTTTTTTTACTCGAAAGCAGCATGAAACAGGGGATTCTGAATTCTGAGGCGTTGAATCGTGTCGCAATTTTCTCCCGCCAACAATCAGACATATACCCCACTCCAAAGTGAGAGTAAAGACGGTGGTTCCAGCATAAATACCCACTCCAAGCGAGACTTGAGACTGAGCATTCTCTTTGCTACCGAAAACTCCAGATACTNGAATCGTGTCGCAATTTTCTCCCGCCAACAATCAGACATATACCCCACTCCAAAGTGAGAGTAAAGACGGTGGTTCCAGCATAAATACCCACTCCAAGCGAGACTTGAGACTGAGCATTCTCTTTGCTACCGAAAACTCCAGATACTGCGAAAAATGATTGTTTCCTCCAGCATTTAATAGAGTTTCTTAAAGTTTTTGAGTTTTGTTTAAAAATGAAAAAAAAAAAAAAAAAAAAACGAAAAAAAAAAAGGAAACTTTCGCATGAGTTTATCAAAGATTTTTCGATTTCAAAAAGATAAGTCCTTGGACGTTTCAACATCGTCAAGTGCAAGAGCAAATTTAACAATTGTTTCAAAACAAATAATGAAAATTGTTGAGTTTCATAAAGATTAAAGAGAATGACAAGAAATCAAGGCCAAACAAACAATCAACTTTTACTTACATATCACCAAAAGCATAGCTGGTAACCCCGTAAGGATTCGGAAAATAATACCAACAATTTTGCTATTGCTAAATATATTAAAGAGCACCTTGCTCCCCTCGCCCAGAAGTTTTTCTCCAAATATCAGAAGACCCTGATAGATAAATATTTGAAAAATGTAACCTCCAACATTTTCTGCGCATGGTAAGAAGCCATATGTGTGCTGGCAAGTGCTTTCAGATAGGAGATAACCATTTGTAGTAAGAGCTGGAGATTCAGAGTCAACATGATCAATTCCATCAGAGATTAAATCAGTTGAGGCATTGCTCCTAAGAATTCGGCCATGAACTGAGCTGATAAAAGAGACAAGCACCATAAAGGTTAAAATAACAATCTTTGGAGTTAAATTTTGTATATTGTATGGTAGAATGTGAATGCAATTAGCCATATTTTTTGGAAGATCAATTATGCAGTAATGTTTGTGCGGTGAAGGAAAGTAGAAGCCAGAAACGAACCTTAATATTGAAAATTATTGAGGTGTCATGATCGACTGTGGAATCTAGTATATTTTCAAAAATGGAAAATGTAATAATGGTCCTCCAAGTATTGGTGTTAATGAGTTGAATTTTCTAAGAACTGTATTAGCTATTAGCATTGTTAGTCTATAAAAATGATTTCGTCCATTCGACCCAGATGACAAGAAAAATTTTCCATTGAATTGACGTTTAAATAGTTATTTTCAACTAAAAAAAAAAATGAAAAAACTATCAAATTTCCCCCACCTGAAGCCCACTGTTGCTGCCGAAGGAAGCCTTCAACTAGGTGAACCTCTTGATTGAGGTTGAAGGAGAATAGTTGTTGAAGCCAATTGATCGTCCAGCTGGTGAACACCCCAACGTAGCTGTCTAATTCACGTGTGTTTAGAGTTTTAGTTAGATATTTTAGTTGTAACTAATTTCCCGCCATTTTTACCATTTTACTTTTCCCGCTTGTATTTATAAGGTTGTACTCCTTTGTTCTTCAATTTTTCAGTTGAATAATATTTTCTCTCAATACATTTTCTTCCTTCAATATGGTATCAGAGCGAATCCGCTTCTCAGCTTGCAATTGATTTCTCTATTCTACGGATTAATCTCCATTAATCATGGCTAATGATCCGATTCAAATTTCTGCATCTTCGATGAGTAATTCCACCAATGAAGATGGTTCCAACCCATATTACCTTCATCATTCTGATAATCCCGGTCTCATACTTGTTTCACAACAATTGACTGGTGAAAATTATTCAGCCTGGAGGCGTGCTATGTTTATAGCTCTATCAGTGAAGAATAAAGTTGGATTCATAGACGGTTCTATCACTCGGCCAAAAGATAACACTGAGCTTCTCAATTCCTGGATCCGCAATAATAACATGGTGATTTCGTGGATCCTGAATAGTGTATCAAAGGAGATTTCAGCCAGTATAATTTACACTGAATCTGCGAATGAAATCTGGACTGATCTTAAGGAACGTTTTCAACAGAGGAATGGTCCTCGAATTTTCCAACTAAGGCGTGAGCTTATGAATCATACACAAGGACAAATGTCAGTTAGTGTTTACTTCACTAAACTGAAAACTGTATGGGAAGAACTCAGTAATTATAGGCCTGCTTGTTCCTGTGGAAAGTGCACCTGTGAAGGAAATAAGAAATTAATGGAGCACTACCACATGGAATATGTGATGTCTTTCTTAATGGGATTAAACGATTCCTATGCTCAAGTGAGGGGCCAGATATTGCTTATGGATCCTATTCCATCCATCAATAAAGTGTTCTCTCTCATCTCTCAGGAAGAACAACAGAGGAGTGTAAATTCGACTGCTGGAACTGCTGGAACCACAGATTCTTTGGCCTTTTATGCTAAAAATGATGATAGGAAGCCAACTTTGGGGCAGTCTTATAACAGAAATCAAAGGAAAGACAGACATATTTGCACCTACTGTGGTTATGGAGGCCATGGAGCTGATAAATGTTATAAGCTCCACAGTTATCCACCTAGATACAAAGCAAAACAAAGGACTGGTCCTGGCACTCAATCTGGTTATAAGTCAAATGCTATGACTAATCAAATTTCTGATTCTATTTCAGGCCAACCTGCTGGAAATGTTGGCAATTTCGTACAAACTTTGAATCCTGATCAGTACAAGCACTTGATGAATATGCTAAATACACATCTTACTGCTGTTAAAATAGGAGATGAGAGTGCAAACCCAGACAATGTTACAGGTATATGCTTGTCTATTCTGAGTAATAAGATATTGAATTCCACAGAACATTGGGTGATAGACTCTGGGGCAACTAGTCACGTTTGTTTTAATCGTGCATCTTTCAAAACATTGAGATCAGTAAAAAATGCCTATATTACATTGCCTAACCAAGACAAGATGTCTGTACATTTTATTGGAACTGTTGAGATCACTCCTGCACTGATCCTTCAAGATGTGTTATTCGTGCCTCAGTTCAAGTTTAACCTCTTATCCATTAGTTCTTTAACAAGGAATTCAGATATCAGTGTCAGATTTTTTACTGACTATTGTGCTATTCAGGAACAGTGCAGTTGGAGGATGATTGGCAGGGCTGATGTGGTCGATGGCCTTTACATCATTAAAGGAAAATCTGATGTAATGAGGACTGATTGTAATTCTTTTAAAGCTTTTAGTAATCATGTTTGTTCTGTAACCAATAAGGTGACCTCTCATATATGGCACCATAGGTTAGGACATTTGTCTTTTAAACGTCTGGAGACTTTGAAGAATCAGTTGCATTTTAAAAATGATGAGAATGACTTTACTCCTTGTTATATCTGCCCTCTTGCCAAACAGAGACGCTTGCCTTTCGTTTCAAACAATCACTTGTCATCAAACCCTTTTGACCTAATTCATTGTGATGTTTGGGGTCCATATAGCTCTCCTACTCGTGGTGGTCATAAATTCTTTCTTACCATTGTTGATGACTGCACACGATTCACCTGGATTTATTTGATGAAGCAGAAATCTGATGTGCATGATATAATTCCCAAGTTTTTCAAACTTATTGAAACTCAATTCCATAAAACTATCAAAGCCTTCAGATCTGATAATGCTCCTGAGTTAAGGTTCACAGAATATTTTAGCCAGAAGGGTGTATTACACCAATTTTCTTGTCCTGAACGTCCTCAACAGAACTCAGTGGTTGAGAGAAAACACCAGCATTTACTTAATGTGGCAAGAGCATTATTCTTTCAATCACAAGTACCAATTTCTTTCTGGGGTGACTGTGTTTTGACAGCTACTTACCTGATAAACCGCACCCCTTCACCTATTCTCCAAAACAAAACACCATTTAACCTGCTATACCATGTTCCAGTGGATTATAATTTTCTTAAAGTGTTTGGATGCCTATGTTTTGCATCTACCATTACCTCTCATCGTCTAAAATTCCATCCTCGAGCAAGAGCATGTGTTTTTATTGGCTATCACCCTGGCATCAAAGGGTATAGACTATATGGCATTATTGCTAAATCTATTTTTATATCTAGAGATGTGATTTTCCACGAACACATTTTTCCTTTCCATTCTGTCTCACAGACTTCTGAGATCACTGACTCTTTCCCTAACCTTGTTCTACCAATTCCTATCAATACTTTACCTACAGATATACATCATCCAACTGACGTGTCTTCCTCTGTTCCAAATAATGGTGTTTCCATTCATAATGATATCCCTTCTCCCAGTATTAATTCCAATAATATGCCACCTTCAAGCCATCATTTCAATGATGTTCCTGAACCTAATGGCCTTCATAGATCTTCTGTTCCTACTCTTCGAAGATCTCTCAGAACTAGCAAAACTCCTTCCTACTTGCAGGAATTTCATTGCAATTTGCTATCCAGTTCTTCATCATCTAGTATTCCCTCACCTCATCATTATCCATTAAACTGCTATCTTTCCTATTCCAAATTTTCTTCGTCTCATAAAAATCTTATCTTAAACATATCTTCGAATTTAGAACCACAATTTTACCATCAAGCTGTGAAAGAAGCTCATTGGAGAGATGCCATGACTGATGAGCTCAATGCTATGGAATTGAATAACACTTGGTCTGTGACTGTTCTGCCTAAAGGGAAACATACCATAGGTTGCAAGTGGGTGTATAAAACCAAGTATAAATCTGATGGGAGTATTGAACGGCACAAAGCACGCTTAGTTGCAAAGGGTTTTACTCAACAAGAGGGGCTGGATTTTCTGGAAACATTTTCTCCAGTTGCTAAGATGGTAACTGTGAAACTCCTACTAGCCATAGCAGCAATAAAAAACTGGCACATCATCCAATTGGATGTTAATAACGCTTTTCTACATGGTGACCTCTTTGAAGAGATTTACATGGACTTGCCCTTGGGTTATAAGCCTTCATTATCCTCTGGCAGTAAGGGGGAGCATTTGGTATGCAGATTACATAAATCAATTTATGGTTTAAAACAGGCTTCGAGACAGTGGTTCTCTAAATTCTCTCATGCTCTTTTACTACATGGTTTTCGTCAGTCAAAATCTGATTATTCACTCTTCACAAAAGGTTCTGGCACTTCATTTGTCGCCTTACTAGTATATGTCGATGACATAGTCATCACAGGGTCAGATACCAGCATTATCCATGATTTAAAATCATTTCTTCACAGTCATTTTAAGCTTAAAGATTTGGGAAAGCTTAAATATTTTCTTGGCCTGGAGATTGCCAGATCACAAACTGGTCTTATGGTTTCTCAAAGGCATTATGCTCTTCAACTATTAGAGGACACTGGATTCCTTGGTTGTAAGCCTGCTGTGGTACCCATGGATCCCAAAGTTCGTTTAAACTCCTTTGAGGGGGAGTTGTTGGAAGATGGCTCCATGTATAGAAGATTAATTGGGCGTTTGCTATACTTAACAGTATCAAGGCCAGACATCACCTTCGCGGTTCACAAACTCAGTCAGTTTGTTTCGCAGCCTCGAAAGCCACATTTAAATGCTGTACATCATTTACTGCAATACATTAAAGCTACTCCAGGACAAGGTCTTTTATTTTCTGCTGGTTCATCGATGCAATTGCGGGCTTATGCTGATGCTGACTGGGGTTCTTGCCTAGATTCTCGAAAATCAGTAACTGGCTTTTGTGTTTTCCTTGGGGATTCAATGGTATCTTGGAAAGCAAAGAAACAGACCACCATTTCCAGATCGTCTGCAGAAGCTGAGTATCGTGCCTTAGCAGCTACTGCCAGCGAACTTGTGTGGATACAACAGTTGTTCTGTGACTTTCAAGTGGATCTCAAGGAGCCTGCCTTAATCTTTTGCGATAACCAGGCTGCAGTGCATATAGCCACCAATCCTATCTTTCACGAACGCACTAAACATATAGAAATAGATTGTCATTTTATTAGAGATAAAATCAGTGAAGGAGTCATCAAACTTTTGCCAGTTCGTTCCAATCACCAACTTGCAGATATTTTCACAAAACCTTTGCCTGTGACTATATTGCTTCACTTACTATCCAAGATGGCTATTGTTAATCTTCATAGTCCATCTTGAGGGGGAGTGTTGAAGCCAATTGATCGTCCA
>CAIGRQ010026697.1:0-12818 GCA_903798375.1 Fraxinus sp. D2006-0159 | reverse complement strand
AAAACACAAAACACAAAATGATTTTAAAACTCAAAATACAAAACTGAAATACAAAGAGAACGGCCCCTAATTGTTCAAGTTATTTCATGTACACATTAAATAAAATTTTTACAATAATTAGTTTTAACTTAAGACCTCCAATCATTCCAAATTTAATATATTTTTTCTACTATGGCGTTTCATTTAAAATGAGTTAAAAAAATATGCAAAATTCAGTCAAATGTATTTATTAATGTTGAACCAAAAGTTAGTGAAGATGAATGAATCAATGGATTTTGTGAAACTATTTTTGGTCTACGCTATAAAAATATGATGAATATCGAGTACCTTTTGAACTATTCTAGTAAAAATGACGTGGTGATGAATCTCACACCAATGAAGATATTATTCAGATAGTACTCAATGCACCTATCAATGATGATCACGATCCTAATGATAATTTGTGTTTTACCAATTGTTTCTTAAAAAGAGACATTTCAAGCAGGCGCCGCCTTTAAATATATACAAAATGGGAAAAAATGTCAAATGCAGTATGTGCATTGCAAAAAATTAAGAATAAAGTTGAGTTTGGTTTGGGTACAAATAAAAACCAAAAGACTTTAGATGCATGTTTTGAAAAAGAGACGAATTGAAAAAAAGATTGTCAAATTAAATTCGTTAATTTGTGCTTTTATGTATTTAAGCATTTATAATATTATATATTCGTTGGTCCTTATTATTATCTCAAAAAAAAAATATTATTATTTTATACATTTAACGAGGTTATTAATTTAGTACACTAACCCAAACATGACCGAATAATTTTATTATTTAAACGATATTATTAATTTATCAAACAATCATTTATCATGATTTTACTGTATTAGTATATATAAACATAAATAAATCACTTTTGTTTACAAATGCTAAAATGAAGTTTGAAACATACATCAATTATAAACAAAAGTTCACCAAATATTTAGCCAAATCGTTGTTGACTTGTACAATTACTTTCTAATGTGAGCAATTGAGTTATTAATGATAGTGGTTGTTAGTATAAGTTGAGTGACTTGAATCTTTAATTAATTATCCATCATAAAAATTTCCATCAAATTAACAATAACTACTTTTCTCATTAAGTAAATTTCCTTTTAAACATTCTTCTTTTTAGGTAATTATATATTCTTCAAAATAATAAATATTTTATAGTTGTACCTCCACCAAGCCACCGCCCTGCCAATCAACACACTCAACCTCTAAATCAATCCAAATCTAATGTTCAAAATTCAATTTTAGCCTCAACACCCATTGTTCCAAGTCTATTCTTAACATCAAAAATAAGTCCCAAGTGATTGTTACCGTCGAACTTTAACCCAACATGAAAATGAAGAAATGCAATAGTAGTGAAAGTGGCGGTAAACGGGTCAAGCCACCGTTCAGGATCGACTCGTCTCGATTAGGTCCATGAGCTCGGGTTGGTATAAGGCACGAATAAAGCTCGTGGCCAAGCTAACGAGCCGCACGCTTGTAGGCCAATTTGTGACCTTTGGGGCCACCAACGGTCATATTTTGGCCTTTTTTTAAACTGCTATAAATATCCCATCCAAACTTCATTTTATCCAAGCCACAGTTCTCTCTAGATTCTATATTTCTAGTTCAATTCTAGTATTCTAATTTCTACAATACAATTAATTTTTGCATTTCAATCTTCATACTCCAATTAGTTTTAGGTCTAGGCGTCGAATGGATCGGTTTGGGTATTTCAATACTGAAAGCCACCCATTATATTTTGAGTATTCCGTAAATAAAATCATTCGGATCCTTGTAATTACTAAAATCAAACACAAACTCGAACCGTTGGTTCCATTTCTGGTTTTGGTCCTAGTATACCGAACACACTGCTACAAGAATCTTAAAAAAGCTAAGAAATCTAGCTACATGTTTCAAGATAGTGAACTGTAATTACTGAGAAAAAAGAGGAAAAATTAAAATCATCAAGAAGTAAATTATAGTTTGAGAACAAATTATTTTTTTCCTGATAATCTTATTTGATCCATAAGTGAGCATGTCAAGTCTATAATTTAGTTATGGACAATGCTTAAATTTTTTTTACTCTTAAAATGAACTAACATAAAAAAAAATAGTTAGATACATAGCTAAGTTCAAGGAATTGCAGTCCACATATTGAACTCGTTCTATTTGAATGAGAAGGAAAAAAAATATATATCAAAAGAGAATCACGAATTCGAGATAACCAAAAAAGGTACACCACATTGCAAGCTATTAATATATCAAGTTCAATTGCCATGCGTTAAAAAAAAAAAAAACAAAAAAAAAACACTTATGTAAACAATGCAAGAATGCTATGATTCATCAACTTACATCACAACCCTAACTTTTGATTCATAGAAAGCACAAATTGCAAAGATTAGCATGTATTAACTTCTGCAATGCAGCAATCTCATGCGAGGCGAGACATAAATAATAGGAGCCAGTCTTGATTTCTTAGGGTTAGATTGTAGATTTTTATACAAACTACTACTCAAATTAGAGTTTTTAGAATTTATTTTTTTTCCTAGTCTATATAAGTTGTACAAAAAAAAATTTATATAAAAAAATGGATTCTATTTGGATACCCACGGTTCTAATTCAAAAACCAAGGATCGACCCAAACCCAATCGATTCTCGGTTCTTGATTCTTGTTACTAAGTTTTTTTTTTTTTTTTTTCGAAATCGGACCGTAACCGGACGGTACCAGTGAATTATGGGAGACTAATGAGTTCAACGAAATGTTTGGTGCCTCCAACACACTAGAAAGTGTCTTGGTTTTGTTTTTATCATTGGATCACGATTTTAGTGGTCTTAATGACATTTTTATTCTTGAAGATTTGGGCATTGAACATGGTATGGCAACACAAATCCAATTGATTTAGATTATATTGAAGAAGAATAAATGCATATAATAGTTTCAAACAGTAAACGAAGAATGAAGAGACAAACTACTAAGTGTTGTGAACACTTCAAACTAATGAACAGTAGATGGAAAGTCATATTACAAAGCACTATGCAAGCACTACAAAGAAAAATTAGCTTGACAAAAGGGTATTAGAATAATCTACCTAAACAGGCACCACAAAAATGTTCGATCAAACATGAAGATTTGGATCCTAACCAGTCTTAACTCCAATTTGGTGTTTGTTGTGTAGTTGAAAATGAGTTTTGAAATAATGGGGCTCAAATAGGGACTTGGTTCTCCTGGTGGTGTTCTAGTTTGGCACTTATCAGCTCAGTCTATTCACAAGTGGCAATGCGCAAAGGTATGGTAATATTTATAGCTAGTGGTGAGTATTTGCTTAGCATAGTGGAAAGAGAAGACTTCACCATGTTCGTAAGTCATATCTCCAACTTTGGTACAAATTGGGAGTCCTTTAGGTCGATGATTCATCCATGTTAGGCTTCTCTCATGACGTTTAGTTTCGTCATGGAAGGCATGTGTTGTATGCTTTGGAGAACTCATGTGGTCACCTCCTTTGGGATCTAACCCTCTTCTCCAATGCACTCACACTTCCGTACATGGCTAATGGTCCATCCATGTACGGGCTTCTCCCATGACATCCAGCTTTGTCAAGGGAAACATGTGTTGTATGCTTCCGAAAACTCATGAGTTCTTCCCTTTGAGATATGACCATCTTCTGCAAGGCGCCCAAACTTCCCTACATGGCGAATGGTTCATCCATATAGGGGTTTCTCCCATGACATTCAATTTAGTCATGGGAGGCATGTACTACACTTTGAAGAACCCATGAGGTCATCTCCTTTGGGATCTGACCCTCTTCTTCAAGGCAGACATCCCTATATGGTGGATGATTTATCCATGCAGGGGGTTCTCTTATGACATTCAACTTCGTCATGGGAGGCATGTGATCAAATGGTTCGTTGGATAAAATACTTTTATTGAATCAACTTTACATAGATTAGGAAATATCATCCAGATATACAAACTTATTGGTCAACTTCGTCATGGGAGGCATGTGATCAAATGGTTCATTGGATAAAATACTTTTATTGAATCAACACTTTGCATAGATTAGGAAATATCATCCAGTTATACAAATTTACTGGTATTGCTTCCTTAGGTATTCCACATTCCATGGATGGGACTGTACATTTCCATTCATGTCTTCGATCCTATATGTGTAGGGTCAAACTTCCTCTTTGATATAGTAGGGACCCACCTAGTTATGCCCCAGGGTTCCTACTCCTAACTCTTTTGAGGAGGGAAAACTTTTAACAGTACTAATTCATTTATTCAAAATGACTTTTTCTTTACTTTTGAGTTGTAATATCGAGTCATCTTTTGTTGGTAAACAGTTTGTTTTATTTATGAGTCATCCATCCTTTCTTCGAGAAAATTGAGCCTACACCTTCTCAACTCATTGTTACATAATTCATTGAAATGTTAGCGATAGGAAGAAGGTAATCCGACTTCCACTGGGCTCATAACCTCTGCACCACATAGGCCATATAAAAGTGGGTTTCCCCAGTAGCGGTTTGCCTTGTGGTCCGAATAGCCTACAACACTTGTGGCAGCGCGTCAATCCATACTCCCTTAGAGGCATTGAGTTTCCTTTTCAAGGTGTGCTCGATGGTTTATTTAGGGCCTTTACCTGACTGTTTGCTTGGGGGTAATGAGGCGTAGACCTTCTTGATCCCAAGTCCTCACAACTCCCTGACTATTTTGTTGTCAAATTGTCGCCAATTGTCTGATACAATTGAATGGGGAATTTTGAACCGGCACATAATATTTTCTACAAGAATTAGAAGGAATAGGCAAAATAATTTTGGCTTCAATCCGTTTAGTAAAGTAGTCAATGGCAACAATAACAAAACTCGGACTACCCCTACCTTTGTGTAGAAGGCCTTTGAGGCCAATTCCCAATTTGGCAAACAACCACAGGCTAGATACCAATGGAGAGAATCCCAACTTATCGCACTTTCGTATGAAATTGTATCGCATCTTTTTTCAACGTAGGCCAGTATTACCCTTACCGTAGTACTTTTTGTGCTAGCATGAGTCATTCGGCATGATTACCGCAAATGCCCTCAGGAGGAGGATGTAAATAGCCTCTTCTTCTCCTATGCACTAGAGAAGGAACAAGGAGAAACCCATCTTGCAGAGCACATCATCTTGGAAAACGAAGTGCGTCGCCCTTCTTATAAGTTTATGGGCTTCCTCATTTATCTCCTTGGTCAACCTGAGTCCAGCTAGGAGAGCCTCATATTCTTCCCCATTGTTGGTGGTTCTGAATCCAAGTCTCACCGTGCAGTTAAGCTCATGACCTTCAAAACTAACCAAAACCACTCTTGTCCCTAAGCCTGCCCCTCCGCAGGCTTCACCACTTCCTCCATCTCCAAGATATTGGTAAATTTTGCCACAAAATCTGTAAGGCCTTTAATAAAAGTTCATGCTTTGAAGACAATATCGAACTCGTTAACGTAATGTCCCGAATTTTATATTCTTAACTGGTTGATGTAGCCCATTTAAGAAACGAACTATGGAAGTTTGGCCCATTTAAGGTTATGAAAGTACAAGCTATGGAAGCTTGGCCATTTAAGGTTATTTATAAGCCCAATAACTTATAGACATTAAGTTTTAAGTAAATTTGATTACAAAAATTTAATGAATAACTGGGTTGCTACAATGGTCATCTGCATGGTATTTCATATAGGCAACCCAGGTTCGAATCACCATGCAGATGTTTTCATAAAGTATTTTATAAAGTTATTTTTGAAAAAAAAAATAATAAACTCCTTATTGTTGCACATTTGTATAAAAACCAAGTTAATTGGATGGAATAATTGTTTTATTAGTGAGTATTCATAGAGAAAAGTTATAATTGTTTTATAAAACTTTTTATAAGAATTATTTTTTATCGGCTTAAGACTCTTTAAATTCCTAGTTAAAGACTCAATTTTACCAGATTAATGATAATATAACTCTCCCATTTAATTTTTCACTAAAAGGGGAGGTTACGAAAAGAGGAAAATTATTTTTTAACTACACCACCTCTCAAATCCGAATTACTCTTATTTTCTCTTGGAAAAATATCTTTATGTTAAGTAAAAGTTTGAAAGAATAGAATGGGTGTGAAAGAGAGAGTGTACACTTTGATGAAGGAAAAATATAGGGAAAAAAACATAAGAGAGGAGAAGATTTCTAAAAGTTCCGGTACCTTCGGGGAAGCAACAACCAGCGTCCAACTTTATACTTTCAAAAGCTTTTAAACAAAGGTAGGTAGAGGTGCAAGTGTTTGTTTCGATTCAAGTTATGATTTTCCATTTAAAAGTTTTTTCATTAAAAGTTTGAATGAATTAGTACCTCCGGGTACGGTATTTCGGCATTACTATAGTTTGAATGATCATTCTCCTGTTCTACGTGTTATAATGCTATAGAAATCGGATTTTGCCGAAAATCCCTCTATGTGCGACGATATGAATCTCCAGTTCGAAATTTCTAATTTGATAACGAAATGCACCGATGATATCTATTGAAATTCAAACTCATGGGCTAATTCATCTCTTACAGGTTGATTTGATATGTTTGGGGTGATGATGATGGCAGAGGGTGATGCAACATGCTATGGAGATGCCGGTGACTTAGCGTTTATAATTCGATCATGCGACATTTATGTTTTTTTTTAATTAGATTTCTATGAACATCATATGTGGAACTATTCTAAGAACATTTTATGAATAAGTTATGTTAAAAATAGTTATGTGTTATAAAATTAACTTACAAGTCATCATTAGTAACAAAAGAAAGTGTTAGCAATTTAGTGTTGCTATTTTTTTTCTAAATTTTTAACTTCTGCCCTGAAATTCAAAAATTTATAACTCAATCGTTACTAGGAATTTTTCGACAAAATTAGTGGTGTTTGATAGCCCCATAGGTAGCTAAATAAACTTGGAATCATGTCAATCTGATGTCGGTAGAATTTTATATGTTCCTTGGCTTCTAGGTAGTGTTGCTATTTTCAGCTTCTACCCTTGGCTTTAAAAATTCGTAACTGAATCGTTACTTAGAATTTTTGGACAAAACTAGTGGCATTTGATAGCCTCATGGATTAGCTACTGAATAAAGTTAAAATCATGTTGATCCGACGTCCGTAGAATTTTATGTCATTTTAAGTAAATCACGCTAGGTTATCTTCTAAACCAAGTCGCTACGGGGTTTTGAAAAGTACTTTAATACCCTCATATGTTGCCGACGGAAGCTGATTTTTGGATAGTCATAGTATAAAGAATTTCATACTTTACTATAAAATTTCCTGAAGTTTCGAGGTCAATAGATATGCAAACGAATTTACTTTTGAAATGCCCCTAATATAGAAGACAAAAGCAGCAACATTTAGTTTTCACTTTCTTCCTAGAATTTCACATCAATAATATGACTTTATTTCTAAGAAATTATTAGACAATCCCTTAATATGAAATGAAGTTATTTAGAATTAAATAATTCTCGATTTAAATTCTTAAGTTAAATTTTTATGCTTTCCGCTAAAAGTATAGTTAATTATTTTATTAAGTCTATGGGTAAAGTAAAGTTAATCTAGTGACATTTCGATCCATACGGGTCGGGATGTTACAGTTAAGCTACATCCCACTTCATCAACCTTCGAAGTATCAGGCTTTTGAAGCACTTGTTTAAGCGAGAAATTGGTTAGCACATGTATGCAGTGACCTTGGAAGTACGGTCTCAGTTTCTTGGACGTGGTGACCAGGGATAGTGCCAACTTCTTCATATCGGGGCAACGGGTCTCCACTACTAAGGGTGCTTTATGTAGTAAACAAGTAATTGATAAGTACCTTATTTTCTACGAGAACTGCACTAATGACCTCATCAGAGACGACCAAATAAAGTTGTAGATCCTCATCAACCTTAGGTTTTGAGAAAAGGAAGGCCTGTCCTAGGACTTTCTTCAACTCCTGAAAGGGCTCTTCCCATTCCTTTGTCCACTTGAATTTTTTTCTCCCTTGAAGATTTTAAAGAAAGAGAGGCATGTGTCAGTAGCTTTTGAGATAAAATGGCTTAATGCCACCACACATCCAGTTAAGCTTTATAAGTCTTTTTGACTCTTGAGGGGACCTCATTTCTATCGAGGCCTTGATTTTATCCGGGTACCCCTTTGGCTGACCACATATCCTAGCAACTTTTCGAAGGCGACACCGAATGTGCACTTAAGGGGGTTTAACCTCATCATGTATCTCCGTAGAATTTGGAAAGTTTTCATCTAGGTATATTACAAGGTCCTCTATTTTCAAGCTCTTCACGAGCATATCATCCACATAGACCTCCATCGTCTTGACAATGAGGCCGACAAACATTTTGTTAACAAGTCTTTGATAGGTAGCCTCGGCATTCTTTAACCCAAAGGGCGTCACCTTATAACAATAGAGATCCTATCAATGATGAAGGATCTGCCTGGTGCATGAGAATTTGATTATAGCCTGAGTAGATCCATGAAGATTAACAATTCATGCCCTGCGGTAGAGTCCACAAGTTTGTCTATCCTTGAAAAAAATTGTACTTAGGGCAAGTTTGATTGAGGTTGGAGAAGTCAATGCATACCCTCCATTTACCATTGTTCTTCTTTACAAGGACTGGATTGGATATCCATTTCGGGTGAGTGGCCTCCCGGATAAAGCCATTTCTTATCAATTTTTGTACATCTTCCTTCGGGGCTCATACATTTTCAAGTTGATGCCCTTCTTTTTTGTCTATATGGGGTAACCTTGGGATCAACTTTCAAATGGTGACAACTGACTTTGTGTCAATGCCAACCATGTTCTCGTGCTTTCAAGCAAAGATATCAAGATTTTGTACAGAAAGCTCTTAAGCTTTTCGTTAACCTCGGGTAGCCAGTCATTTCCCACTTGCAATGCCTTGGGGGGGTCTCTAGCATCCACTGAGAAGCTCTCTAGCTCCTCCATTGGGGCTGTTTGTGATTCGGTCTCGATAAAATGAGGGTCTAGCTCATCAAAAATAACCCCATGTTACGAGGCTTTCATCATTTCGACGTTCCCTTGTCTGGAGGTACAACTTTTAGGAGCATCGATCATGTCGACGTCCATTTAACACCATGCTGACATCACTGGGTTCGACTTTCCTTATGGAATTTAGGTAGCACTCCCACGCTCCCATCTAATAACCTCTAATCATAGTTATCTCGTGCTCAATTGGGAACTTCATGCACATATGGTAAATGGATGGATGACCCAAAAATCTTTTAGGGCGGGTCTTCCCAATACCCCATGGTAGGAGGATCGGTTATTTACCACTAAACATTCCATGAAATTAAGGGCCGTTTGAGATGGTTCACCCATCTCCACCTCAAGAGTTATTTTTTCTCTTGGGATGATGCCATCATTTGTGAAAACGTATAAGTAGATATTGATGGGAGTCGAATTCATGATCCACTATCATTTTGTCGAAAAGTGGTTCCACGGAGGATATTGATGGAGCTACCATTGTCTATTGGCATTCTCTTCAACCCATTATTAGTCACAAGTGCTCATACTACAAAGGCGTCACATTGGGGTTAGTGTACACCCACGATATCTTCCTCAGTGTAAGTGATAGGAGGTAGTTGCCTTTTCCGATAACTATTGTCAACTTCAAGCCATTTCGGGTATTTTTGCCTGCCTTGCATAGTTCCTTTGGGGGTTCCTTATTTCATCGACAACGTAGGGTTCTCCAAAAATTGTGTCTATCTCCCAGATAGGCACATCATTCACATTAGCTAGGGGGTCCCTATGCTAGCGTTATCCTTCTCTAGGTCTTTCTTTATCGCGCTCTCTCCTCCATCATGGGGATGTTTCTTGATGGGGTTACCTTGCCTCCTCACGCCCAGGCTGTTAAACTTATCTAGTTGGTGATGGATCTCTACGAGGAGGGCGATTGTTCCTTTGGTCATTCTAGGGATTGACTTGCTCTGAGTATAGGGCGATGTCCCTACAATTTGCTGTGTCGTGACTGTAGGAGTGATGATATGTGCAGTACTAGAGTGCATCTGACCAATTTATAGTTCCAGTATCTCTACCGCGACCTCTTCTCCTTTGGGGAGGCCACTGCCTTGATTTGTCCTAATGCATATTAGGGTCTACATCCTCGTTGCCCAACGTTGGTATTGCATTCAACGTGATTGTGGTAAGGACATGACCCGAATTAGGAGCCTGGTTCAATTGGTGGTCCATCAAATGAAAAGTAGGTCCTCTTCCGTTAATGAGGTGGAAGTCCTCGTATAGTGGTCGATAAGCTCTTCGTTAATAATTTCTAGACTCATCATCTCTAATAGTGCATCATAGTTGGAGGGATCTTGGTTTTGTACATCCCTCCAAAAGAGGTGTTCATGTTAAGTCCTTCCTCAAGG
This sequence comes from Fraxinus sp. D2006-0159, assembly GCA_903798375.1. Taxonomy (NCBI): domain Eukaryota; kingdom Viridiplantae; phylum Streptophyta; class Magnoliopsida; order Lamiales; family Oleaceae; genus Fraxinus; species Fraxinus sp. D2006-0159. The sequence continues at coordinate 2,409 of CAIGRQ010026697.1, read as the reverse complement.
CATATAGCTCTTTTTTGTTAGTGACTTGCACACAGTAGGTCATTTCATCTGTAAAATGGCTAGAAAACTTTTCGGCATTTCCCCAGGCTATTGTCTCATGTCCTAGAGGAGTTGGATAAGAGCTTTTCCCCTCTTTGTTCTTTGCGAATTGTTTCAAGTAGGACTCTTAAATTTCGGCCAGCTTCTAAACTCCCAGGGGGTATTCTATTGTACCAAATTTCAATTGCTTCGCTTAAAGTCAAATGGAAGGGTGCATTTGATGGAGGGAGAGGCTTCCCTCAAGCTCATGTGTGTTTTCTAACTATTCAAATGCTTAGGTCGCCTCTCCCATCATACTTTGGTATTTTTGGCACGTAATGGCTTAGGACAAGAACATTTCTCATCCCTAGCGAAAAAAAGTAGGTTATTATCATCAAGATTGCATGACCTTTTTGGTTCATCCAAATATTCGTCCCCATCAGCCTAGTATCTGGGGATGGACGATGGGCCTGCCTGATCCCCTACCACTTTCTCCCTCATTTGGTGCCTATTCTTGGCGGTATAGTCTGTAGGGCATGTTTTTACCTCTCATCATGCTGTCTTGTTACAGGTGGTGGTTGGGGCCTATTTCTAGGCTTTGGAGGTAGTGGTAAGGCATGACCTAAGTCCTATCAGGCTGAGCCTATCAAACACACTGACCAACCTTTGAGACATGCTCGGGCCTGTATTCTGGGGAGAAATTGTCCATGGTGTCCACGGGGGTCCTGATGGGTCAGTCAAAGGGATAATTCGAGGAGATGTCACCCCCACCTCCGTTTTAAGTGCATTGTCTTCTCTTATGTGTTGGTGGGATGGAGTTTTTTGGCTTTGGACCTCATCCTCCTGTGGATAATACCCTTGTGGTGCGAAAAGGGGAATTGGTCAACCCCTTAGCCTTGCATTTGCCTGAGAAGTTCTTGCATGACTATATTTTGGTGGGTGATAAAACTCATGTTAGTACCCATCGTTGTTGTCTCTCGGGTGAGTTTGGCAGCTATCCTCGTTCAATAGCCCCATGATGGTGGTGGGGTGACCTGTTTGTGCTGCAACTTGGAAAATCTCTTAGATTTTTCTCTCACCCTTCTAGGAGGGACATCATGGTTTGAACTCATTTTTTCAAGTGACTAAATTGTCAAATTTTTTAAATCCTTGTTCTGTGGCTTCCACTTGTTTTTTACTCAAGAACAAATCATTTTTTAAGGGGGGATACCTAGTGACTTTCCAGCAAGCTTTTTCCACGGGGAATGTTCGTGGTAGAAAAACCATGTGAAAAGTTATTAGAAAGTATAAAATATTGTATTTTTACATTAAGTTTAGTATGTCAACAAGTTAAACCCTAATTATTTTCAACTCTCTCTCTCTCTCTCTCTCTCTCTCTCTCACGAATCGACCTTAATCTATGGAGAATGACTATGAAATCCAATCACGTTCGTCACCACTTCTAATGGGAAAAATACATTGATCGTAGTGGTCTCCACCATTAATAATTTGCTTTTGATGTGGTAAAATATATTGGTAGCATACCATCTTCTAAAGGTCCTATTTTTAATTTCTTGTCAATCAAAATGGTGGGAAGAAATAAGTTGCACTTGCCGTCGTCGGTGTTTTTGAGAATATTCTGGCAACATGGCGGTAATAGTGGTAGATAAGTAACTGCCGAAGAAGGAAAGAAAAGTGATAACTTTGTTTTGGAATAATGTTAGTGTGGAAAGTGAATCGAGTGCAGAAAAATGAATTGGGTATATATATGAAGCCAGCTCTTTACTCTCAATCAATTTGTTCTAATACATTAGCTACTAAATGAGTTACAAAATCCCATTCGGGTGAGCTTCATTTCAAGAACACTCATTCAATTTTCAAGATGACACCGTCATCGTTGTACTACCTGAATTTATTTGACATGATAGTGGATGTTGTTATAGCTGCTATGGTAGTTTTGGGCCAAGAAAATATTCCGTTGATCTTGACAGAGATCGGGTGGCCAAACGAAGATGGGTCTGAGGCTATCAAAAACTATGCCGACGTGTACTTCAAGGGGTTGTTGATGCATTTGAGGTCAGGAATGGCGACTCCATTGAAGAAAGAAGTGATTGCCGAGGCTTACATTTATCAGTTTGATGAAATTAATCTAAAAAATAGCAGTAATAAAAATTGTATTGGCATTGCAAGGAGCTGATTGGGAAGGTAAAAATCCCAATTATGCATCCCAATATGACTTTGAAGCTAGAGATGGCAATGGGCCGAGCCGAGCCGGCTCGGCCCATTGCCCCACGAGCTTGGCTCGTTACCCTACGAGCCGAGCTCGTGGCTCGTTTTGCTACGAGCCGAGCTTCGGCTCGGCTCGGTGCTCTTGGGCGAGCTCGGCTCGGCCCACGAGCTCGCCCCTCACGA
>CAIGRQ010026674.1:6321-24684 GCA_903798375.1 Fraxinus sp. D2006-0159 | reverse complement strand
TGTACCAAACAGGGCTTTAATAATGAAAAACTTGTTATTTGTATTGTCATTGTTTTGAAAAATTAACATAACTTACTCATCTATTTCTTAATGTTAACACTTTGTTGACATTAAGTCATTAACAATTTATAATACAGAAGCCCATCAATTCTTAGCATTCAAGACATTCGCCTTCAAAATAACACGCACGGGTCAATAATTAGTTATAAGAAAAGAGTGCTACCAATTTTTACTTGTCATATTTTAGTATTATTTGTTTCAATTTCCTATTTAAAAAAAGGTAACTTGAAGTAATAAGTGACTTTCTTAAGCTTGGCCAAACATGCGCCATTCTTCTCCGCGTCCACCCATATTCCATAACCACAGTACCGTGTTTCGGTAGGATAAAGTAAGGTAATGGCATCTTTCAACGACGATTCATTCGTATTTTTACAATCAGTATTTTAATAATTGAAATCGTAATTCAGAGAATAATCTGAATTTTCTGCAGAAATTAAAGTAGTGGAAGTATTTGATCTATTAGTTGATCGTTTTGTGGAAGTAATCATTGGATCATCATGAGTTTCCTGTTCGGCAAGAAAAAGACTCCCGCTGGTATGTTTCTATGGATCTGTATATAATTTTTTATTTATTTTCTTCATTTAATTTAAGTTGAAGATTTATGGATTCTGCCGTTGTTATTTTATTATTATTATTATTATTTTTTTTTTTTTGCGTACTTTTATTTGTGAGTGTTTTGATGTTCGTTCAATAATTTCAATCAGAATGAACTGCAAGTCTGGTTTCTTTTATCGAATATAAATAGGGGTTCGAGTGATCTGTTTATCAGTGGGTAAACAAGAGCTGAATTCTAGAAAGCTAATTTTTCTTTAAAATTTCTGATGATGCGGATTATCAAATATAATTCTCTTTGTTAGGTCATGTAACTTTTATGTTGATGGTGATTGTAATTAACTGAGTTTAAATTGAAATTGTGTGTTATGCTCGTGAAGGCAAGTTTAAGGTGCCATTTGATTACTGTTTGGTTTACTAAGGTGTTTTAATACAGAAGGTTCAGGAGTTACTCTTTGATTATGGATTGAATTCGTTGTTCCTTTGAATAATCACTTTTGGGCATTTTTGTTGAGATATTTATGGCCTTTACAAGGCAAAGGTTATCCTGTATGAGAAGATTAAGATATTTGTTGAGAGTTCATATTTATGTAGGTGATGAGGAATGACTTAATGCTGAAGTAGATTTTATTTGTTCGATTTTCTGTCTTGAAGAACAATGAAGTTTTTGTTGAACAATTTATAGGATTGAGTAGATGCTAGACATAACTTCAAATCAAATTATTTAACTGGGTTTAAATTGAAATTGTGTATTATGCTCGTGAAGGCAAGTTTAAGGTGCCATTTGATTACTGTTAGGTTTACTAAGGTGTTTTAATATAGAAGGTTCAGGAGTTACTCTTTGATTATGGATTGAATTCGTTGTTCCTTTGTTTAATCACTTTTGGGCATTTTTGTTGAGATATTTATGGCCTTTACAAGGCAAAGGTTATCCTGTATGAGAAGATTAAGATATTTGGTGAGATTTCATATTTATGTAGGTGATGAGGAATGACTTAATGCTGAAGTAGATTTTATTTGTTCGATTTTCTGTCTTGAAGAACAATGAAGTTTTTTTTGAACAATTTATAGGATTGAGTAGATGCCAGACATAACTTCAAATCAAATTATTNATGAAGTTTTTTTTGAACAATTTATAGGATTGAGTAGATGCCAGACATAACTTCAAATCAAATTATTTTTTCTCGCTTTCTTTTACGATAAAACGAATGACAAGTAGCTATGTTGTCAAGCAGCTATTGTATTTGCAAATAAAAGTGCCTATTAAACTTTACCTAGTTCAAAAAGATGTACCGTACTGGGGCAGCACATATTTGCTTGACACTGAAATACCACGACACATCATTGCATCTCAACGAGACTCTTATTCCTTGCGATTGGTTTGACGTCGCCACAAACTTCTTGTGGCATCTTACATGAACATTTTTATTGTCTCAACTCTCAAGCTGGTATACATTATAAAGAACATATAAATATTCTGTGTTTGAGAAACATCACGAGTATCAATGTAAGAAATGAACAAAAAATTTCATTAAACAGGAAAGTTTTCTGCAGGATATATTTTAGCTACAAGTTCATTAAAAACTAAGAATGGTGAACCTTCCATGGGATTGGCTATTATCTGACCAGTTTTTCTAAAACAAGATACCAAACAAATTTCTATCCCGTTTGTCCCACCCACTACCCTTATGTTTTTGCAAACCAATGTGGGGATGTCTTGTCCATTCTTAGGTATGACTTACAAACTTCTCTTTTGGAATTCATGCATTTTCTGGATATAAACAGTTGGTTGTTAGTTACGTGAGCCACTTCACTTTTACTTTTTGCTTCCATTCTAAGTGACTGCTGTATTTTTGATATTATAAATAAGTTAGCATACTAATTATCATGGTCAGAATTGAGGTTAGGTGATATTATTTTGGAATGTATGTACCATGATTAATTTCATTAATATTCTGGGTAAGCCACTTTCTCATTTGAAATTCTAGAAAATATTTCTCAGAGCTCCTGCGGGAGAATAAGAGGATGCTTGATAAATCCATCAGGGAAATCGAGAGGGAGAGACAGGGTTTACAAGCACAAGAAAAGAAACTGATTGTGGAGATTAAAAAAAGTGCAAAGCAAGGGCAGATGGTAAGATGTTTTCTCTAGATTATGTCCTTGTGGCTTCTTACATTGTATAACTAACTATCTCTTTCCTCCCCTAAGTCCTATCTGTTTTTATTGTAATCATGCCCAGGTTGCTCCCATGAAGATATTTTAGTTTAGTTAAAATCATTCTATCTTGACGAGATATTTTTTTGTTGCCATTTTATGATTCTAACCTTTCAACAAAGTTAATATTTGGAAGCAAATCTCTGTGATAACTAAATCAGGGAGGTGGGTTTGAACCTACCTTTAATTGTTACTAGTTTGGAGTCTAGTACTCAAAGGTAGGTTTGATTTCACGTGGTTTGTTTCAGGGAGCTGTCAAGGTGATGGCCAAAGATCTTATCAGAACACGACATCAGGTAGAAAAGTTTTACAAGCTCAAATCACAACTTCAAGGCGTGTCTCTCAGAATCCAGGTATGTGTTTATTTGATTCTCCTTCTCCTCTTAATTGGGAAGTCTGGCGGCCGCTTGAATTTGGATATTTGTGCCTTAATGTTTTGTCTGGGTCATTTGGAGGTTCACACACAGGATCATCTCTCTCATGAATCACTTGAGTCCTTTTGTATGTTGTGTTTTATGATTTTGTTCTTGATTTTAGAAGGTTTGAATTTGAATATTTGGTCTTGCTAATGACTGGCCTTGGGACAATTAACTACATATGGGTACTCAAGTTTGAGAGTATTTGGATCAGTGTCATAGTCATGGGGAGAACATCCGGTAAACTATATCATAGTTTTTCATTTGACTAGTTTTGGACAACGCAATTGGCTTCCATGGTGATATGCTGGCCATGATTTTGATTTCCATCCTCGTTCAGCAAAAGGATTGACGATGAGAGAACAAATTTATTTTGCAGTGTTTTGTCTGACTAGTGAACAATTTGCATACCTATTTTCTGCGTTTTAAGTTGCACCTTTTTTTGTCATTTCATTAACTACAGTTGCACTTTTTAGACGTTGAAATCTACACAAGCAATGGGGGAGGCAATGAAAGGTGTCACAAAGGCGATGGGCCAAATGAACAGGCAGATGAATTTACCAAATTTGCAGAAAATAATGCAAGAATTTGAGAGGCAGAATGAGAAGATGGAACTTACTAGTGAAGTCATGGGAGATGCCATTGACGATGCTTTGGAAGGAGACGAGGAAGAAGAAGAGACAGAAGAGTTAGTGAATCAAGTTCTTGATGAGATTGGAATCGACATTAATTCTGAAGTATATTTTCCACTCTTTTGATTATCCACTTCTTGACTTAATATCATTGTGATCTATTCAACAAGCTGATGAATTCGTTTTCCTATCAATGTAGCTTGTTAATGCACCCTCCTCCACTGTAGCTGCCCCGGCTGCACAGAATAAGGTTCCACAAGCTGAAGCAACAGGAAATGATGACGGTGGGATAGACAGTGACCTGCAGGCCAGGTTAGACAATTTGAGAAAGATGTAGTTACTTGTAAATAGAAATTTTCTAGTGTAAAAGCATTTTATGTGGCTTGTAACATTGTGAAGATGATCATATAACTCGTGATTTGGTACAGCTCGATGCCTCAATAATGAGTACACTAACTCTTTTCCCTTTTTATAGTGTCTTAATCATTTACTAATTTACATATAAAATGGAGAATTATATTTGTTTTGTCCTCAATAGTATGGCTTTAAACTCCAATAGGTGTTATCTATCGTTCACTTACCGTGCTTGCCCTGTGCATGCCTGCCTGTTTGGTAGATGCGCCATATGAGCGTTTGCAGGTTTTTGTCTCTTGGGCTTTGAGTATGTTGCTGATAGTTTTAGATAAGTCTTTCTCTCTCCAACAGCTTAATCTTTTAGATGGGTAGTTCAGTGTGGTATCAGGTGCGAATGTACCGAATTAATTTTCTTGCCGCTACCAATTTATGAAAATTGTGTGTGAGGTCTTTCGATGAAAATGAATCCAACTTAGATGTTAAGAGACGCGTCGAGGATATAATAAAACTAAACAAATTCTCTAATTCGATGCTTTTATATAAGGTGGTTCAATAATGTGCATATCGGGACATGCTATATCAAAGCAGACGTAGATATATGCAACTGGTCTCTAGTCAGTCGATGGTGATTGATATTTATGGAACTTTGGAATCATAATTCAGTTCAAGGGTTCGTGATATGTAATTTGACACCCTATACAAGCTGTACATTAACTTGACACCCTCGATGCCAAATTATTATATGAAAGAATATCATTATCCTTATCTCCTCAAAGCATAGCAGGCCCACATACAGCTATCACATGACATTATGCACAACGCTACTATAGTCTGCCGGCATGTAGCAACCCTTCACCAGAATTCTCCGACGGAGAGATGGTAATATTCAGATGAGAAACTGGTAACTCAACCGGGGAACGACAAAGTGGACAGTCAGAATGAGAGTAGAGCCACATATCTATACAAGGAGCATGAAAAGAATGCTTGCATCTCAGCAGCTTTCTTACTTCTTCACCTTCTTCAAACACTGATAAGCAAACCACACATTCATATTCATTACCTTGATCTTTATCTTGTGCTAGTCCATGTTTCTTGTACTTGAAGCTTGTCATCGAGTTTATCCTAGGGTCACCAAAACTTGGGATTGAGGTAGTTCCGTGATCACGAACTATTCTTTGTCTTCGCCTGCTGTGGGAGTTATCTGTGCACCATTTTATGATGATGAGGTTGTACAATACAAGAACAATTGCAGCTGCCCCGGCGATGAACACGCCATAATACAACACGGTATAGTCAGATTTTGGTGCCGGTGAGTGTGGTGGTTGCATATAGGGGCTTGGAGGCTCTCCCATGGTTTGATATGCTGGGATTTCTTGATGAAAATGTCTCTCTGTAATTGAGGTTTGAAGTTTCATATAATGGCAAAGAAGGTTTCTATCAGCTAATTATTTTATAGCAAATAAAATTTGTTCGCAAGTCAGGTAAGACAAAACTTTAATAATTATTAAAATTGAATTGAGATAAGATAAAAGTCAATGTAATCAAAGGATGGGTTTTGCAATTTTTTAAAAGAGTGTTTAATTACCCTTGTTTGCATATCTCGTTGATCCGAGGACAACGTTATTTAATTATCATGGTTAATATCGTACGGTCGGAGTTTAATCTAATTAATTATGTGACGACATGATTCCATTTATGAATCCCACAAAGCTAAAAATATACAAAACTTCTATAGATTCCCAAACACATTGTGATCTTCACCTTAATTTCTCCCCCCTGTTTCACACACGAAATTATTCTGAACAAACTCTGTTTGGAATCAATTTTTTAGCGTTAATATTTTGCCAAATTCTGCTCATACAAGAATCTAATCCCTTGTTTGAGCCTCAATCTCTTAAAACTCATTTTTAATCAAATATTCTCCCAATAAAATAATTTTGCACTTAAACTCAAGACTTCTTATATGTTTAATCACACATTCTCAAAAATAATAATAATAATAATAATTAAAAAAAATCATTTTCTCAAAAAAAATGAGGCTCAAACCTGCTAAATAAAAGAACATGTTGAAAATTACAGAATTTCTGAAGTTCGGTTCACTATATCTTGATAGGAAATTAACTTGATACGAACTTTGGGAACATTTCTTACACGTGAACTGATTAGCTTAAATTTGAACAATTTTATAGTTTTAAGTTTTAACTTCATTAAGATATACCCTATCCAGGAGCTGTAAAGTAGAATATGGGCTTACACATCCTCACACAGCCCAACTAACTTTCCATTAGACAAGACACGGGCCGTTTTAGTTGATTGGTAGCCCAAGACACACGTTGACTGGCCCATGAGGACCATATGTAACTACTGTCCAAAATTTTAGGCCATAGTGGCCGGCCCAACGTGTCGAAGAAAGGTCCTAGAACCTAGCTCACAACACTATATAACCCAGATCAATAAATCCGAGTGCACAAAATGGCTCTTGATGACTTGATCTAATATTGGACTTCTGGTAATTGCAATGAGATAACCTTATCCACGACAACCAAGAGGAGATCTGCCACATAGGACATAAAGTATGATACTCTTAATTTTCCACCTCTCAATCCCAATACTTTCGCCACTTATCTCTCACTGCAATCAATATTCATAACACGAGCATTTCATTTAATACTAGAGGAAGAAACTTACCTGAGTGAAAGAAACTGAAGAGCAAGGAATGGCCTCCACTTCTGCAGTATCTATGGCGCTGCCATTGGCTCGGGCAACCCAAAAGCAGCATCCAAGTATGGGTTCTTTCTTCAAGCCATTACCTGTGAGGCAATCAAAGGCAATTGCAGCATCAAAACCTGTTGGAAGATTTGAAGTTAAGGCTTCACTTAAGGAGAAAGCAGTTACCGGATTGACAGCAGCTGCATTGACTGCTTCGATGATCATTCCTGATGGAGCTGAGGCTGCTGTATCTGGTGTTTCGCCCTCCCTCAAGAACTTCTTGCTGAGTATTGTAGCCGGAGGAGTCGTTCTTGGTGCACTTCTTGGGGCTATTATTGGTGTTTCCAACTTTGATCCTGTGAAGCGGGCCTGAAAAATGATGTCATCTATGTTTCTATCTTCCGCCGTGTTATCGAATGTATACATATCATATTTGTGCTTAATAGTAAAATTTTCATTCCATCAACTCTTACTATGCCAACTAAATCACAAGACAACAGATTTGCAAGCAAACATCAGCATTCATCTGATCGAGTGCACAAATACAAGTTCTTCTACATGTAATTTACCCGATTCCTTTCATATATCAAAGAAAAAAAAGTAATATAATACCCTTTTGCAAGGGAAACGCTGATAAAGATTCACAATCAACTGCATCCACACTGGAGCAGAAGTTTGATTTGGTGTCTCAGGCGTGTACATTTTCATGGCGATACAAACAGTATGATCAGCCAAGTAAATGAATAAAATCTCTTACAAATTTGACATTGTTTCTCAACTATAAGGGTCAAGATTTATAAAAGAATAAACACCATAGAATGAATCGGCTTATTTCCTTCTATTATTCAATGGGTGCAAATTTTCGAAATCAAATCGAGCATAAATCTACTCTCAACTGAATAGTTCACTTTCTCTGCCTTGATAACAGTACTCTTCACCCTTTGTTCGTCACCATAAATCTCCTCTTTGATTTTAAGCTTGAAAAGAAACTCCGTAAAGAGACAATTCCTAATTATATTGGCAAATCTGTGATCATCTTGCTCTTCATATTTTAAGATGTACAACTCCTTCGCTGAATAACCTAAGATTTCTTCCCCGGATTCCTGAAATGCAGTCACCCATGTTAAACCAGTATGATCTTGAATCTGAACTAGAAGAAGATATCTGTAACTACACTCTTCAAATTCTTGATTGCACCTATCACAGAGCCATCTTGAGTTCCCCAATTTCGTCACTTTCTTATTGCACTGTCTATCACCGATCATTAATGGACAAGCTGTATAACAGAAAGTGTCTGTCTTGATGAAAGATATAGTTCCCTTCACTGTTACCCAGTCTGGCTTATCAGACCTTCCAAGCCCTTCATCCTTGATTTGCACAACAGTTTTACGAATCTCATTTTTGGATCCTCCAGGCATAACATCCCTTGATATCGACTGGTGGGTAACATCTTTGCCGCCTTGGTCGAACCAATCTCTTAAGGCTAGAGCTTCTGGAGAATCGGGATTTATGAAGAGCTGAGTTGAAGATATTGTTCCGATGGACTTTCCATTGAAGTCACTTACTTTTCCGGCTTTTACAGCTAAAACAGGGAAAAACCCAGTTTCTACCATTTCATGCAGCTGCTGACCTTCCCTGTTGCAAAAATCGCCCCATAGAGTTAACTCAACACTTCGTTCAGATTGATCTTTCAGATTCAGTATTCTCCTCTGAGTTTCCATTCCATTCTTTCTCGTGATAGAGACACAGGGGTTCACACTCACTACGATACCAATTATATCAAGAATTGAATTATTTTCAGTATTTTCAATTTCACTAATAGGCCTAAATGAGAATTGCTGCTTTGGTATGGAAGCGTCTTCATCGGGACAAAGATCCACTATCGATGTTGCCTCTAAAAAAATTTCCCATTCATTCCTCAGATGGTTAAAGTTCTTCTGGGCAGGTTTCAAGCTACCTTTTGATATCATGTAGACTTTCCCGACTTCGATGATATCAAAAAAGCGGTCAACCACGGCATTGAAGCATGTAACCCGGATTTCTCCTCCATCTGAGTCAAGGAGGTCAAAGGAGAACACCTTCCCATCTCCCCTAGCATTGTTGTAGCGACGAAGATCCCCTTTTGCTGTTACTCTTGCCTTGATAGCCCACCGACCCTGATAAGGATTCAATGCAGCAATCGGGATGATGCGCGCTGGGGCCTCATTCTTCATTATTGCCCCATGATTTTTGTAACTAGGAGGTGGTTGGTAAGGGGGTTGAACCATAGTGGGATAATTCTGCACATTATTGGCTGAATTTTGAAAGCTCGAATTGTTACCCTTACTGAAATTGGTGCGTATGGAATTTTGAGCAACTAAATTTTCGTTGTTGGTCAATTGTGTGGAGCCTGAACTCCTATCTGGCACCGATTTCTGAGGCATTGTATCAGATTCATTTAACATTTTTGGGTTCCCAATAATCTCACAGTCTGGTACAACAGTTTCCATGTTTAAAATGACAATAATCCTGCAAGCAGAATACAAGGTCATAAGTTCACCACGTGAAAAGAAATAAGATACAAGGTAGTTCTTACTTCCTAATTTGATGGAAAATTTGGAATGCTTTTCAAAGTAAGGTATACTATAAAATTCCAAACATTTGGAAAATTAGGTAGCTTAATTTTTCATTCCCGTCTTTGGAATCCATTTCATATGCTAGAAATTTGCTAACCAATAAAATCATGACATGAACTCTTGGAAGTTGAATTAAAAAAATAGTAACCGAACATAAAATCATTTTTGACTACTTTTAAATTTCAGGCATCAACTAGTGCCGTCAAACAAACCTAAATACTTAAGAAGAAGATGAGGAACAGAAGGACACATTTATCTAACTTAGCATTCAGTGTCGCCAACATTCAAATAATATACATAGTCAGGTAAACAAAATAAAGAATTCACCATCCAAGCAGCTGAACAATGATCAAAAAAAAAAAAAAGTTGCACATAACTTACTAAACTCACAAAGTATAACTTCAAACACATTCTTCATAAATCCATTTTTATTTTTTTTTTGTTTATGGTTTTGCTTACTTGTTTGTCAATTTATTTATTCCTTTTGCATATTTTTACTTCATAATAGGCAAATTTCGGCTACATTCAGGAACTCAACCACGAGAAATGGCTAACAATATAATTTTAATCATAAATTATCTTCCAAGAAAATAGAGTTCTCAATCTCACATCTTTATCCAAATTCAGTGAATATGCACAAACTCCCTGTGCGCATACATACATAAAAACATCTGTACATTGAAGAATGAATTGGCACTAAATTCTTCAAGAAAAACTATTTCAATTATTACTCAAACTACAAAAGTACAACTGCAAGTAGAATATGTTCTTCAGGATAAACATCATTGAGAAGATCTTTTCCAGTCGATAAAAGTACTGGTGTGATTTTTTTTAAGTACGGGTTATACAACAAATTTTGAATATATTGTTAAAGTATCGTAGTTCCATAATTCATTTGAGCTTTGGTAAACAATGGAACATTATGACAACAAGTGCTGGAACACAGAAAGAGAATTAAAATAATTCCATCCAAAGAATATTGACAAAAAGATTTCTTCGAATCAGATAGAGAGTTTTGGCACGATTTTTGTTTCAAAAATTAAAGCACAGTTTCAGAGAAAAAGGCAAGAGCACGCCAGTCAAAAATAGAGAGCAAGGATGAACAATAAACATATTACATTTTCTTCTCAAATAGCAATCACAAAACAAAATAACACTTGTTAAATTTTGGAGATTTCTATTTCAATTATATTGAGCAACCTCCCTTCGTCCAAAGGCAGTACAATGAATACAGAGATAAAGTATGATCTTTAGGACAGAACTTTTATTTAAATGAAATCAGTTTGTATCCGTGTCTCACTGCTCTAAGCATTCCAAACTCATTGATAATAACAGGTCCACACATAACCACCCATCCACACACACACCCCTTGTCTAGAGGCCTGCTAATGGAAAGAAATTTAAAAATCACATATGAAAATGATTTCACTTGTCGCTGCCAGCTGTGCCATACATTGATAAACCACGAAGGTCAAGCAGAGGACCAAAGAAGAATCCCAAGTCCTGAACCTGTCGAAGCGTAGAACACTAGAGATTTATTTGCATTTTGTTTAGCATTCAGTTTTACATTTCTGTTTTGCACGCTTATTCTGTTTTGCATTACTGCTCTGTTAGCTATTTCTTAGGAAGTACTAAGCTACTTAATTCTGCATGTAAATTGAACGTGGTTGTTAGGCTTTGCCTATATAAACCACGCTTTCAATTTCAATAAAGGAAGGCAATCAATTCAGTAAATTGTGTTCTTGTTCCCACCCTAAGAGAATTCTAAATTCAGTGTTGATATCAGCTTCTGACTGGGACCTATCATACATAGACTCCTTTTATCAATAAACTTTTCTACTCTATCCCATGTATTCCAAAAAAGTACAGCTCCACATCTCATCATTTTCACGTGCATATTGAACGTGCAAACCTCTCTAAATATATAGAACTCACTTGCACAACTTCATAAATGCGCTCTACAGTCATAATATAAAGCCTACCAAAATATGTAAAGCCTGTACACTAAAGAAAACACAATTTCATATGATAAAAACATATACAAAGATAGAAAGCTACTCTAAAAAAATGCACACTGCAGAAAACACAATGACACGTGATAATTTACATTGAAAAATAAAACATATATTTCCTTTGCACGTAAAATATGTAAATCATCAACATGCACCCTAATCAAATCATGGAGTTCACACGATAATTTATTTACAGAAAAATAAAAATATACGAATTCTTTTTTTGCATACTCATAGATGAACGGAAAGAAAATTAATTTAGCAGGTGTAAGAGCACAGTACTTGCGATTCTGGACATTGCTGCAAATGTATTCAATGAGCTGAACAACGGATCCTTGACGGACACGGCCGGACTTGACTCGGTCATTGAGCTGAGTTGCGAGCATCGCGTGTTGCGTCAACACCGAGTCCGAGATGAGCAGTCGGTAGCGTTCCTGAGTGGAACCTATGAGCTTGATGTCCACTACCTGCACCAGTGGCTTCGAGTTCACGTCGCCTCCATTAATCGCCGATATCGCGTTAGCAGTTAAATATACCGGCATTCTGTTAGAGTCGTTTAATTCGTTTATTATGCGAGGGAGGTAAAATTGAAACCCTGAGAGAGTGGAAAATTGGAAGGGAAATGAAATTGGAAGTGAAATTGAGAGGAATTTGAGGGAGGATTTGAAGAGGGGTTTTTTGATGTAATTTATGAGAGACTGAGGGTAATTTGGGAAAGAAAGAAATGTCAAATGTTGCTGGTGGAACCGCCATCGCCAAATAGTCAATGTACAATTGTACATGATGCTCCTCAAAGTATCTCGACATTTTTTCTGTGATTTTATTTTATTTAAGGAAAATTACAGGACCTTTCAATTTTAAGCAGATTTAGCCTAAACCTTCATTTTGTTGCAACTACAGTATCAAAACTTTCAAAAACTTGTATCGGAGTCCAAATGGATGATTTCTGTTAGTTTGACTGTTAGTTGATCCAATAAATTGATTTTGACTAATTTTAAAATGGATAAAAGGATAATTTTGATTTAAAATTATATAAGAAAAAGGAAACAAACAAAAGAAAAAGAAATAAAAAGGTCTACTTCTTCGCCTTTCCCACCCCGTGCTTGCCCCTGAAAATCAATCGTCGGCGTCGCCACTCAATGACGATCGTCCAGGATTTATGATTTTCCTAAATCCCTCTCTAATTTTGTGCGCTTTAGTGTTCACTCTTTAATCTCAATTCTTTTGGACTGAAACACCAAAATCCTCACAAAATAAAGCCATCACAATAACCCATAATGATTATACAGAGAAGAGTTCGCGATGGCCATTTTCAAAAATTTACAAAAACACGTTTCCCAACTAATTTTTTGAAGCAACATATTTGGTGGATTAGAATGATGTATTTTTGCCATATGAAGGTGAAATAAGCTTAGATCTGTTGTTTGTCGTTTTGTAGTTTAAGAAAAGTGAACCCGCTGGATATCAACGCACGTCAACAAAAAAAATTGCCCAAGAAAAAAGAAAATTAAACTCTAAATACAAAATGAAAAAAATGGCTTCCCAAATTGCATGAATGCAGAATACGCTAGGAAATCGAATGCAGAATATCATAGGATCCCAATCGAACGAAACCCTAGTTAGGTTTGAAGTCTTTCTTCTCTTCAATTTCTATATGTTCTCTTTAATTTCTTTATGGAAGACCCTTTTATTTCTTTTTTTTATATAATTTTAATTCAAAGTTACCATTTTGCTCATTTTTAAAAATTGGTCAAAGTCAATTTATTGGATCGATTAAAGGTCAAACTAACAGAAATCATCCATTTGGACTCGAGGTACAGGTTTTTGAAAGTTTGGGAACTATAGGTGCAACAAAATAAAGGTTTAGACAAAGTCTGCTTAAAATCGAAGTTTTGATACCGTGTCTGCAATTTTTCCTTTTATTTATTTAGGGTGTGTTAGAGCCATATTATTTTGGAAGAATGTATTATGAAATAGTAGTTTGATGGAGAATGTGTAATTAAAAAATAAGGAAAAGTTATTGATGTGATAAAAAATATTATTTTATTGAAAAACGTGAGATTAAAAATGAGTAGAAGAACAAGAATGAAAATTTTAATTTATACCAAACAGAGGCTAAAAGTATTGAATCAAAACTTTTTAAAAGTATGTAAAGCTCATGGGTGGGTCAAAATCTCAAAAATTATCTTTCATTTACAACCCAAGATTTCAATATTTTCTCTCTGAGCCTATGTTTGACACCCATTTTTGAAGAAAAATTAGTTTTTGAATAGTGATTGATGGAAGAATGTGTGGTTAAAAAGTAAAGAGAGTTTTTGGGTTTATGTGTAATATTATTTTATTGATAGAATATGTGGTTGAAATGAAGAAAGAGAAAAAAAATGAGAATGAGAATGGAAAAAAAATGAATGTCAAACATAGTCTGAATCTTGCTTCTCAGTAAAAAAAATATATTTTTCTCTCTTCCAGCGGTTAGATTTGTTCTGTTTTTATTTTGTCTCTTTTATTTTTTCCCTCATTTCTTCCTCAATAAAATTATTTTTCCCTACTTTTAGCCGCACATTTTTTATTGTTACAAAGAATCACTTTTATTTAATTATAACTATAAATTTAAGTTTATATGAACTCAATTATTATACTTCAATACTATTGCAATAATTCTCGTACAAGCATTTCCATAAGCTGATCATAGGTTTTATAGCTTAATCTCAAAGCGGGCCTTAAAAGTTACGAAAATGATCAGATTAGTCCATCGTGGGCAGTAAACTATGAAGTAAATCCTTCATCTTCAGTTTTTGATACTAGAGCTTGGGTTTGAATTTAAACAAGATATCCTATATCACTAGTAGTCTTAAATTTTATTTAAAATGCATTCTAAAAGCCGAGCGCATGTTTCTACCGTTCTCATCCTCAGAAAGAACAGATAAAAGAAATTCAGAAATGTAAAATAAACATTGATCTAAAAGAACGTTTCATATAAATGATGATCTACATTCCTCCTGCTGCGACTTCAATTTCAGTAGCCACGGGCGCGGTAGCTGGCCTAATGTATTCTTCCTCCTTTGGTGGGTGAATTGTGACTTGATCTGGAAGAGGTGTCATTGGACCCTGCTTTCCCTTGGGGTCCCAATCAAGCATTATCTTCACTTTAATTCCAAGTACTCCCTGAATAAACCGCCACATTTAGAAGTCGCCAAACCCGAGAAATAAGAAGGATAAAAAACACGAGCGAGATTGAATTCGGTAAAATGCTGCTTCTTTGAAAACAGAAAAGCAAGATGGAGAAACAAACCTGTCTTAGGAGAACGTGTCTGACGGCAGAGTCGATGTATTCTTTTACGGGCTGACCAGAAGAAATCATATAGCCATCTTTGAACTTCATGGATTTGGCACGCTGAGCCCTCAGTTTTCCACTAACAATGACCTATTTTAAATAGAGATTAGGCAATTATATTAGTTTTCAGACTCAACCCAATGAATAAAAAACAAGTGTCATTGAGAGCATACCTCACAACCCTTAGCTCCATTCTCGATAATATATCTCAAAACACCATAGCAGGCCCTGAGGAAAGCCAAAATCATATGAGGTTCTGAAGTGAATTGAGGTGGAAGAGTAAAAAGAGCGCTATCAATCTTCAAGGCTAATCTTAGTATTCATTTTCTTCATTTCAAAAAAAATTCAGCAAAAAATAAAGATGCAGAAGTTCCAGACAGACATACAAAGATTTGAATGGTGAAAACTGGTTTTACAGAAAATGTACAAGTTGCAATTGTATGTAGTATTCCTAGTAACTTAAGTAAGAGATGAGCCAAAGGTATAAGCGGGGTACGATAGCTAAAACAGATACTAAAAATTATAAAACACAGAACACTGAGCAAGAATAGTGCCACATTGGAGTTACTTCAAAAATAGAACGGGTAAAAAGGACTTCAATACATTTAGTGATTTAATTTGAAAAATTTAGCAACCCCAAGAACTAACGTGTAAAATAGTACACGAATCAATAGCAAAGTCTCTTGGAGAAGCAGGATTGATACAGTCATCTTCCGACACAAACAAGGCACTGAAATGTCGCATTTGCTTTATAGATGACAGGTTAATCGACTAAAATAATATATTCACATGTACAAAATTATCAAAGAATGTATCCTTGTCATTTTAAGTGTCCTAAAGGAAATGATACAATTGCACATTTTAACTTCAGAGAACTAGGAAGAGTTCAAGTAAAACATTTACGTATATCTATAGTATATGTCCTCCCCATGGTTACTGCATGAACATAAACACATTTCACGAGGATGTGATAACATAAGGAAGACTTTATTCTAGTCAACATCCGACACAAAATTGGTATAAAAACACCAATCTGCTTTGTTGATGACATGCCAAATTGCCAATAATTATAATAGTGTCTCATAACCAGCTAAACCTCTAAAAACAAATTAATTTACCAGTCAAAGCGGAAACTTAATTAGCAAAATAAATTAAATGCTATAGCCAACTTCAAATTGCTGATGTCTTCCCCATGCTTACTGCATGAACATAAACACATTTCACGAGGATGTAATAACATAAGGAAGACTTTATTCTAGTCAACATCCGACACAGAATTGGTATAAAAGCACCAATTTGCTTTGTTGATGACATGCCAATAATTATAATAGTGTCTCATAACCAGCTAAACCTCTAAAAACGAATTAATTTACCAGTCAAAGCAGAAACATAATTAGCAAAACAAATTAAATGCTATAGCTAACTTCAAATTGCTGATGTCCTCCCCATGGTTACTGCATGAACATAAACACACTTCACGAGGATGTGATAATATAAGGAAGACTTTATTCTAGTCAACATCCGACACAAAATTGGTATAAAAGCACCAGTTTGCTTTGTTGATGACATGCCACTAATTATAATAGTGTCTCATAACCAGCTAAACCTCTATAAACGAGTTAATTTACCAGTCAACGCAGAAACTTAATTAGCAAAACAAATTAAATGCTATTTCCAACTTCAAATTGCTGTATCCACATCAAATGATGTTAATGAACAGTTCTACACCATTGTTTTACACATCAAAACTTACATGTGAATGGGACGTGTAAATGATGAAGTAACGAGAAGATCATTATTATTGCGAAAATTTCATCAATAATGTCTGGTAGATATGTTACATACAAGTCCCGATTACATTCACTACTAAGAAATAATTGAAAAGGAGTTGATTGGTTACCTCCTGACAGCCAGGCCTCCGAGGAGCTTGTATCGAAGGGACTCAGCCTGAGCAATGGCACAAAGCCCTCTGTTGTTAACCTTCTCGGCATACAACTCCACACTGTTCTCTGGAAATTTGAACCTCTTCTGAACCACAGATGTCAACTCCCGAATCCTCCTCCCTTTCTCACCTGTTGTAAGCCATAAGAACAATGGCGAATTGAAATAAGCCAAAGCAAAACATCAAATGTTAGCAAAAACAACAAAAAGTAGAAATGCGATATCACCGAGAACATTCTGAGTGCGAGTGGCGCGGATGATGATCTCAGTCCTCATAGGAGTAACCCTGACTTCCACACCAGAGTATCCATCCTCCGCCAGCTCACGGGTCAAAACCTCGTTCAGCTCAGCAAAGAACACTCCATCAGCGACAAACTGCAATGTCAAATTCAAAATACCAATCAATTACAACTATAAACAATCCTCTTACATAAATGTCGTACGCATAGATTGGATCGGCGGGGGCACCTTTCGCTTCTTGCTCATCTGAGTCGCCATTTTGGGTTTACGCACACAGAGAGGAAAGATGGAGACTTGAGGAGTTTTAAATGAAGTGCGTACTCTGCGAAGCGTAAACCCTAGATGATTTTGTTAGCGAACTTTATACGTGATTAGGGATTTGCAGTTGAAGCTAGGGTTTGGCGATTGGGCGTTTTAGTGTTGAAATGGGCCAATAGAATCATGACCAGGCCTTAATCTGGGTCAGATGATATGCTCCCTTAAAGAGAATGGCCTGGGCCTTTATCTGAGTCAGGTGATATGCTCCCTTACAGACAAGGGCCTGGGCCATAATGATCTCATTTTACCTAGAGCTGGCAAAGCCATCGAATCGTAACAAGACTGAAAAACTAGTGGAACGAAGTCTTTTGGCAAGAGGATAGCAAGTTACAAATTCCTTCTCGACTTGTAGGGTAAGCTTCTCCCAACTTGATCCACGGATACTTCATACCCATTTTAAGATGAGACATGAGCTGAGCCATGTGCCCATGAACAGCTCCGTTTTGAGAGACGCATATAAACCTAGACGAATAATGTAGTATAAGGTAAGAAATCATAAGTTTTTTAATTTATCGGCTAAGAAGCTCTTTTTTCCCCTTTTGAACTTACTAATAAACTCTTGATTTTAAGCCCATGTTTGTGGGATTAAATTCAAGATTTTTATAGAGTTAAAATTGACAATTAATTTCAACCATATATTTCATAAAATTTACAATTTTTCAACCGTACATTTTATTAATTTTTATCGAAAGATACTAAAAATCTGATTTTAATCTCCATCAAATGAGAATTAAATTGAAAGAATACTTTTTCTAAAGATCGAAGTATTCCAACAATTATTTAATTAAATACAAGTAAATCTAAGCATGTATTTGTCTATCATTAAAGTAGATAAATGAGTTTTAGAATAGTGAATGTTCGGATAATGTGTGGTTAAAAGTAGGGAAAAAAACTTGAATTTACGTACAAAATATTTTATCCTAAAAATGTATGGTGAAAAATAAGTTTTAGAAAAAAAAAAAAAAA
>CAIGRQ010026633.1:0-13256 GCA_903798375.1 Fraxinus sp. D2006-0159 | reverse complement strand
CCCCCCCCCCCCCCCCCCCCCATCTTCACAGTCCCTGACCTTCTTCTTTTGTTTTTGTGTATGTGTGTGTGTTCTAATGTCAGATAATTAAAAAAAAATCTTGCTGCCCTTTTGGTATGAATCATCAAACTAGTGTTTTTGAACCAATCAACACCAATATGGAAACATCTGCTACCTCAATAGACTGTCAACAAACATGCAGGCAGCTTATTCATGCTTTCCTATTCCACTAAAGTGAATACTAGTTTAACGTACCGTGACTATTAGGAGACACTACTAATTACCGCCACTGCCTACTTAGTAGCCTTCAAGTGGTGCATGTCTCTAGTTCCTAATTCTGTGCAAATCATTATCAATAAATGTCTCCAAATTATGGTCCATCACGGATTTTACCAAAGCCAGGGCAGTTTCCCTAGCTTCCTTTTCTTCAAGATTGTTTCCATGGTGAGTTGGTAACTGGCCAAGAAAATCTCCTATAATTTTGCTTTCCCAAGACCGCCTGAGCCATTTCCTAGGTCAAGCAATTATCGAATGATCTTCTGTTGCATAGAAGCTGCAGGAAACTGACAAGTTTAGTTTTTAGCTTCAATTTCTGGTTTATCTGTCACATATAAGCTAGATAACTTCCTAGTGCATGACAGAGAGAATGTTCCAGGACGTTAAGGTTTAGATATTGTAGAAGTATCGTTTTTTTATTCAGATTAATTTTGGTATTTTTAGTTGATTTTCAGCAAACTAGTCAATTGATTTCTTTGCTGATTTGTTTCCTTAATTTAAGGGATTTGGGAAGATTATTTCCAAGTTTGTTAGTTTTCTTTTAAGGAGATTTGATAGACTGTTATTCCCTAAGTAATAGATGGATTTCTCATCTATAAAATGGGTTGTGCAATATTATTTTTAAGTTGAAATAATAATTCTTTCCTTTCCAATTTTCTCATGGTATCAGAGCCACTCTATGAACCCCAAAAATCCCTATATGACTAAATACATAATGGCCACAGAGAGACATAGCTCCTCCACCTCAGCCTCCGAAGTCACCTCAAATCAAGAAGCCATGATCTCCAGCAGCAATAGTGGAAGTTCGGATGGCAACCCATCCTCATTACAGGACACAAACTGAATGGGAACAACTATCTCCAGTGATTCCAATCTGTGATGATGTTTATTTGCGGTAAGGGAAAAGTTGACTACCTTTCGGAGTTGCAACCAAGCCAACAAAAGATGACCAAAGTTCAAAAGTAGGAAGTCTGAAAACAACATGGTCATGTCATGGCTGATTATTTCCATGACTAACGAAATAAGAGAAAATTTTCTTTTCTATGGAATGGCACAAGAAATTTCGTAGGCCGTGAAATAAACGTATCCCGATAAGGAGAATACTTCAAAGTTGTTCTACATAGAAAGCATTCTTCATGATTTAAATCAAGGAGATTTGATGGTAACCAAGTATTTCAACACCCTCAACCGCTATTAGTAGCAGTTAGATTTGTACCAGGCCATGGAGATGTCCTGAAGATGGAATCAGATACAAGCAGATTGTAGAAAGAAAGAGGCTATACAAGTTTCTAATTGGACTCAACAAATGTCTTGATGAGATTCAAGAGAGAATTCAAGGAAGAAAACCACATCCTAGCCTTCGAGAAGCATTTTCTAAAATATGACTAAAAGAGAGTAGAAAAAGAATTTTTTTTTTCGTCTGAAGTCCGGCTAGAAGAGAAAATAAATGCAATGGTAGTGTTTGAAAATTGCAATTCATGGTTTCTTTTTGCTTTCTTTCACTGCTAGGCCGTATATTATGGTAGTCTGTCTTAAATGGGAGGAAATTGTTTATTATGGTAGTCTGCATGATGTTGTTGTGTGTTCTTCGAAAGAAAAGTTGAATTTGGATTCTACAAGCTTTATGCTAAAGTTTGTGGTGCTTTTAAATAATTATAGTGTGAATATGTGTTTCCCCAAAGTCCACATTTTTCCGACCAGTGTACCTAGTCATCTTCATTTAATGTGTCCAAAGCCTTTTTTTTTTCCCTTCCAGTCAGATAGTGATTCGCCTGAACTGTAAAATCTTGCAGTTTTGGCTTGACATGATAATAATTTTGTCCAAATTTCAAAAATGTAATACAAGTGAATGGACAATAATGTTGAATATTTGAATATTGTTGCAATATGCAATTGGATGAAGTGTCCCTGATTTATAAACCTGCAACTGCAATGAATCTGTACCTTTCCTGAAAACTAATAAATGATCGTTGTCATCTTTCTTTGAATGTTGACACTAATTGCTGTTGCAGAATTTCCTCATTTGTACATAATTAAAGCTGCATCTGACCATGTAGTGAAAGTCTAACTAACAAGACAACATTGTGCATGTTGAGCTAATGAGGCATGCTTGAATCAAAATTACATGCATATCTACATGACAACCCACAACTTAAAAATCACTTTTGGGAAGAACAAAAATTGATGACGAGTGTTATTGTAAGAAAGTGGTCTTGATCCTCAAAATATATCTATTTTAGTTTCTTCCTTCATTCTATTTGGTGGCTTCCGTATATGTACTGCTGAAATCTGCAAAAACTGTTGCCTTTATCCATATTTCAGTTGCCTAATATGATGTAAGAGATTACCAAGATCATTTGATAATGAACTTAATCAATCCCCATCTCCCTTTTGATTGCATTATGGTTGCAGTTAGCTAATTTCTACCATTGATTTGTTTTAACTACTTTATGATGGTCATATCTTTTTTTAAGATTACAAACTAAATATTGAAGAACAAGTATGCTTGCATACTAATTAGATTTGCTAGCATATTTAAATCCAAGTTCTTTCTTTCTTTTCTCAATTTTTGCTTGTAAGAAACTTTTTCATCTTCCTGATGCATGCAACTTTATAAGTGCAGCAGTCTTATCTCAAGGAAGCAGCCATGCCTCGAGTTCGTATCTTTCACAATGGCAATCTTCCAGCCATGATGAAAGTGTCAATTTTCGAAGTGAGCATGATCTAACTGCTATGGAGCAAACTGAGCAACATTCATCTCAATCGCAGCTACAGCAAGGTGGGCCAGAACCTGAGAATCAGAAAACACAATCTGACCAGAATAATGTTCCTGTATCTCAATCAATGAGTGTGCAGATATCTGAAAAGAATTCTGTCCAAACAGTAGAGGCAGACCCTGAAGAAAATCCAGACAGCGAGGCACAGTTGCACAAATTACAGAATATGACTAATCAACAGCCCATGGCAATGGGGTCGAATAATCAACTTAAGCTGGCAATGGGTACCAAAAATCAACAGTCCATGTCAACAGGAACAGGGAATCACCAAACTACAGCTATGGGAATGGGTAATGAACAGGCCTTGGGAATGGGGAATCAACATGCCATGGGAGCTGGGATAAGTAGCCAACAGTCCATCACCTCAGGGATGAATAATCAGCAGACGGTGGCAAGTAACAATCAACAGCAGGGTACTTCATTGAAATTAGGCAAACAAGTTCCATTTGGCCTGTTGCTTCCTATCATACAACCACAACTTGACAAGGATAGAGCCATGCAACTTCACACTCTTTACTTCAAACTTAAGGTGATGTTTAGTTGCTCGTTACTTCTTCATAACAATTGTCTTTCTCTTGTAAACATCTAGTGTTTGTATTAGCGTCTAGCTAACAGCAGTTGCCTCTTTTCAGAAAAATGAGATCTCGAAAGATGTTTTTGTCCGACACATGAGAAGCGTTGTAGGGGACCAGATGTTAAAGATGGCTGTATATAAATTGCAGACTCAACAAGTAATGAATATCATATCATTAATCTGTTCATAGTTGAATTGAAAATGCATAACTTTATTTGTGGATTGATTCCAAAATCAAAATAAAAATCAGGCTTCAAGGAACACGCAGACTGCACCGAATCAAATCCCTTTACAGCCTCAGGCCTCTGCACGACAACCCCAAATGCCATCAACTGGTGCCAAATCCTTCTCTGAAATACTATTAATTTAACAATCGTACCAAGAGGCTTCCAACTCTTCTTGTGATACTCATATTTCTTCATATTCTACACAAATTAACAGATTCAACAAGCGATAGTAGTGCTCAGAAATCCCAGGAGGTGGAGCGTCAGGTAGATTCACATGGAATGGAAATAAATCCAATGGCATCTTCCACTTTGAATGTTTCGAGTCATGAGTGGAAGCAGCAAACATTTCCGATTCAGGGACTTAATAAACAGCAGCAACAGCATTTGCAATTCCCACAGGCATCTTTTCCGACTTATGGAAGTCCTGGGAGTAGTTATCCTCCTTATTCTGCTACATCTCTCAGACAGCAACCTCATGATTCACAAATGAGGCAAGTTACAGCTCATCAGAACATGAATGCTAACCAGCTGGGAACTACGACACAGGCTATGAATATGATGAATGTGCCTAAGTTTGGCAGGCCTAATGCTTTTGGTGAACCGAAGAAAATGCAGCCCGGAGCCCTGTCTCACATGAACAATAACACAACACTGCAACAAAATCCAGTCCAGTGGCCATCATCCACCAGCAAGGAACAGAAAACTGGAGTTTCATCATCCATGTCTTACGTGAAGCAGGAACAAGTTGATCAGTCGAATGACCAACAACACAAAGTACAGTTGTCCACCCCACAGGTATCATCGTTGTCTTCTGCACAGGTTGATCAGGGAAATGCTGCAGGCAATTTGCAGGACGAATCCTTTGAGATGCACTCTTCTAGAATGGGATTCTCAAGGCCGACGAGCATGATACCAACAAATTCACTGCCTTCTTCCATTACAAGCCATTTTGAAACCAATACATTGGTAATCTTCGGAAATCCTGTCTCTCTGGTTACTCTATTGTCCTTATACTATAATGTGTGGAATATTACTCTCAAATATGGTTTAGCCCGAGTTATAATCACTGCATTGAGCCAAAACTATGGTGCTAATGGTTGCTTTCTCTAGTATTTTAAAGGTGCTAATCATATTTATCTCATTGTGCTTGTTCTTGTGGTTGTTTATGTTAGTACTGTTGTTCATGTGCCATTTTTTTGTTTGTTTTTTTACCGGGATTCTTGTTCCTAGGAATTTGCCTTGAGCGATTGAAGTTAAACTTCGGAAAAAAATAAAAATTTTGCAACTTTGCAGTTCTTATTCCTGCTTCATGGCATTGACCCAAGACCTTGGAACTAATAGTTGTTCTCGTGGCCGTGGTGGTTGTAATTTTTTGTCATTATTTTTCCTGTTAGTCTGGCTAACAGAATCAAAGTGTAATTTTTCAATGAATTCTTCTAGTTTCCTGATAATTATTGTATCTCTGACTCCCCTTCTTTGCTCTCTATCTCAGGCTGCAATTTTTTTTGGTGAACTTCTTGTTCTACACGTTATTGCCTTTGTCTAATGTTCGTCGTGCTTTTAGAGTCTTTTCAGACAACAGACGGAATAAAAAAGAACCAGAATTGTAGAAGAAGAGAGAGAAGAAAATGGGAGAAGAAAGAGAAGAGATGGGAAGAAGGGGAGAGAGAAGAGGATGTGAGGAAGGATAGAGAAATATGTTTGTATTCAATAATATAAGGCTAATTAAAACAAAGTACTAACCCCTTGTTATATACTTTTTTAGAAAGACTAAATTAAGTAGGAAACAAATAACATAAAATACTATAAAAGCTTTAAAACTGAACCCTAATTGCTTTTCTAAAATAAGAATCCAAACTTGGAAAGTCTTCTTATAAATTATCTAATGGGATCTTCCACTTGCTGGCTGCCTACATCTTATTTCGGGTAGTAGCCTGGGGGATGTGGATGGTTCTAATAATTACAGCTTCTCTCAGTGCTTTGGTCTTGTTGTATGTTTTCTTTTGGGTTTTTCTCTTTCAAGCTGAAGCATAATTTTGAGACAAGAGAAGCGTTACAGTGCAAGGAGAAATGGGAGCATGTTATGAAAATCTGCTCTTACAATTAAATAATAATATATATCTGGTTATTTATGATTATCTTGGGGTTACTTCATCCTCTACTTTTGCTTTCTTGTTCAATCAGTCAAACTCCCGGATACCTTCTTTGATTGGACCTGGAAATAATTCAAAGGCTGCCACCAAAAGGATTTCTGTTGGGCAGAAGAAGCAACCTGAAGCACTTGGTTCTTCTCCACCTCCATCAAGGTGATGCCATTTTTTATAGCAATAAATTTGCTAAGCCTATAACATGACAAGCATATTAACTTGTTCAGACACAGCAATGAATCCTCCTCATTTGGATGTTGCATTTATTTATATGTCTTATAGTAAGAAGCAAAAAGTGTCTGGAGACTTTCTGGATCAAAGCATTGAACAACTCAATGATGTTACTGCCGTAAGCGGAGTTAATATCAGGGTAACCACTCTTTCAACCTTATCCACAGAGTGATGGACAGAAAACCATTTGTCTGTCCACTCCAAGACATTAGCATCATTTAATTTATACTCTTGACATATGATGAATTATTTATTTATTTATTTTTTCCCCTTATGAAATACGATGTATAACACAGGAGGAGGAAGAACAACTATTTTCTGGCTCCAAGGAAGAGTTTCGGGATTTGGAGGCATCTAGACGGGTTGTTCAAGAAGAAGAAGAAAGGCTGATGTTGCATAAGATTCCACTTGAGAAGAAACTAACAGAAATCAGTGAAGTCTTCTCTATGTTAACAGTATTTGATTGTTAAGGAGAAACTTTAGTATAATGAAGATTAACCTTTTGGGTTTCTTCATCTTCTCTGTGTGGCAGTGGCTAAGTGTGGTTTAAAGAATATAAGCAATGACGTGGAGCGATGCTTGTCCTTGGTGAGCCTTTAATGTGCCTATACTCTAATTACGATTTCTCTTACTTTATTGGGGTAATTTTTTGACCATCAAGGGAGATTTTAGAGCTTCAAAATCTTTTTTGTTGCATTTGACACTATATACCTTTTCAACTTTGAAAGCTTATTCTCTTCAAATCAATTGTGCAAAAAAATAAGTAAATAAATAAATAAAAATAAGATGAAAAAAATGAAAAAAAATATATTATAATGATGCTGTATAAAAGACGTGCCAAACTTTGATTTATCTATGGATATCGTACTTGTAGTGCGTGGAAGAGAGAATGCGTGGACTCATTACAAATTTAATCAGATTGTCAAAGCAGGTTAGTTTCCATATTTTACTTTTTTCTATTTCTTCCACTTTTTTTGGTGAAAAAGTTGGATTATGTTTTTTTTTTTTTTGAATGGGATATCCAACTAATCTTAGATAAATATTTATGATTTCTATAGCGGGTTGATACAGAGAAGCCAAGGCACAGGACTGTCTTCACTTCTAATGTTCGGCAACAGATTATGATGATGAATAAAAAAGCTCGGGAAGAATGGGAAAAGAAGCAGGCTGAAACAGAAAAACTTCAAAAACAGAATGAAGTAAAACTCTTGTGCTTCCAGTTACTGGTGTAGTTCAACATTATTTCTTCCTTCTTTATGTGTGAATTTTTAAGCATCTCTGATCATTCGAGGATGCAGCCTGAGAGTGCTACTGGAGTCGATGGTGACAAGGAGAAGGATGAAAATCGTGTAAGATCAGCGAAGGTATAGAAATGTCTCCAGTGCTGTCTGGAAGATGTGATATCATTACTTTCTAAGTTTTGGGTCGTTTCAGGCTAACAAAGAAGAGGATGATAAGATGCGTGCAACAGCGGCAAATGTTGCTGTCCGAGCTGCTACTGGAGTTGGTGACATGCTTTCAAGGTGGCAATTAATGATTGAGGCCAAGCAGAAACAGGGAGGAACTGATGTGGCATCTGATTCTGTGTCTGGTAAAGATGTTGTGCAGAAGCCTTTACCATCCTCTGCAAGACGCACAAAGGAAAATCAAGAAGCAGAAAAACGTGGTCATTCAGCTGCCATTAACACCCCTGGTATGTTGGTTTATCATTGCTCAAGTACCAAGCAGGCAAGTATGGTATTATAATAGTTCAACATGCTGCCTTGCACATTTATGCTGTTTACAAGTAAGAATGAATTTATAGGTCTCAGTTAGATGATCTTTTTTTGGGCGAACTTGCCTAAGCTTTGAATGAGCTCATGACTGTATATTGGGCTATGAATGACATGAGTTGGCATTTGTTTGAGTTTATTAGGCTAAATTTAATACTGGTTCAGATCCATAATTTGAAGCCAAATCTGTTTTTCCATAATCAGCCATGCATTAAATTTGAAGATGATGAAGGTGGTAGGTGAAGAAAATTTGAAGTTGATGACCATAGAGAAGAACGTAAAGTAACTGAAGTGTAGAGATGAATGTGAAGTCAGTGAAGCCAATCGGATGAGATGATGTCATTGCCACAGTTATATTTGAACACATTTGCTAGAATAAAGGATGCAAACACAAATTCGAAAGGAAACCTTTTCTGGGTAACTCTTTTTGGAAGATACGATCTCATCTAGTCCTAATAGTTAGGATTGTATAGTAAGGAAAAGTTTCTATATTCAAATTTATAATTTTTAAGTCCTAGGAGAGTATCCCTATTTCTAAGGGATAAGTTGTTAGTAGTCCTAGTTCATCTCAAGGTTAATAGTCTATAAATTGTAACCTAGTTGTAAAGAATTAATATCAGAAAACATAACACGTTTAATTCTCCAAAGCTCACAACTCCACATTTCTACCACTTGTTGATAACTAGGAGGCATGTGATTGAATGCTTTATGGTTTAACCTTTTAATCCAGAGCCTAAAATTCAGTTTTTAATATGAGCACTAAAGACAAAGCAAGTTTTCCTTGAAGTCCAAATCCGAATCGAGGTAAGCAGATTATTTTTATGATGATGTCATCATTTACCAAATGAGGATAATTACCAGTAACGTGTCAATTCAAAAGAGAAGATGTATGGATTTGGGGGATTGAAATGTGATTATGTTTATGTCAATGTTAATAGTACAGGTGAATGAGATCTAGATGTAGAAAGCACTAAACTGGAAGTGCGTTAATAGGAGTAAGTGATGTAGGGAGGCTTAATCTCCATGGTCCTCTTGCATCTCTGATAGGTAAATCTTCATGAGAAAGGGCAAATTTTGTGTAGTTTGTGATTGGATGTATATTTTAAGATTTTCTCTTGAATAAGTCTCTCTCTTAATAGATCTCTAACTCCAAAACTACGTGGGAAACCTTTTTCTTCTGATTATGCAGTGAATTTTGTGGGTGGAGGCTTATGCTTCATAACCACAGTATATCCCTTGCTAAAGTTCTTACAGACTGAACTTCCCAGATTATTACAAACTTGTCTAATAAGGAAAAAGTACATTCAATTGGAAATCAGTTGCTGTAATAGTTGCTCCAGCACTAGGTCATTTGTTGGATTTATCACTAGAAGGTTTATGAGATGAAATTTATTCAAGCAACCTGTTCAACTAAATTGAAGCCTTTTTTTCTCCTAAGATTGTGCAGTGATAAAATCATGTCTTGTTGCTTCAACATGATGGTGCATATAAATAATTATTGTTTCTAGGTCACATTCCTGTCAGGGTAGGCGGATTTGTTTTCTTTCTTTCTAAATCAATGAGAATATATTTTGTTTGGTATAGAATGATGCATCACCATTATAAACCAGTTAGTGCCTTGAAATAATTACTGGTTACCTAAGTTATACCAACATCGGTAATATAGATGGCTAGGAGGGTCAGTTCCTCTTGTTCCTGAATTTATGTAATGAAATAAACCCTGGCCTTTTTGGATACATTCGATGCATCTGTTAGGCAATACGATTTCCCTATTGATTGCTGAGCGTTGCCATCTTTATACATTCAGCTGCTATTTTCTGTTGGCTGATTTATCCAAAATCGTGAAGTAAACATCTTATATTGGTCAGATCTCTGTGTGGCCTCACAATCTCATCGACATATGGTTTAGATGGTGTTTTGTATTGCTTGTGAGCTCAAAGGGCTTATAATTCTTTGAAGGATAGACATAAAACACCTATTTTTTGCAGTAGCAAGCGGGCTTTTGTTAAGTTGCTGAGGAATCCAAGTAATTCAAATGGGTTGGAAGTTTCCTTATTGGCTATTGATGAGAAAGAAAAGTGTTCTTGATCCATTGCTCGCTTGGTAGAATGTGACCTCCCTGTTAAATTTGTTGACTAATTACGCATTATCACTTGATTGGTTCTTTTGTACTATTTAAAGTGTGTTATAGATTAAGCCTTAATACCTAACTTCGAAAGCAATAATAAGCATAACGAAATCAGAAATCCCCACCCGAATCACAGATTTAAAGTGGTTTTCCCTCAATGTGAGAACCATGTTGCTTGCCATGCAGAATTTTCACTATAATGAAAGAGATTACAAGGCTTTCACACATCTTTCTGTCCAGTCTGCATGAAAAACAGCTCCTCCTAAAATCCTCTATATGAAAAATATATCGAAATATTATGTCGATCAGAAGTCAAGGGAAAAAGCATACACTAGAATTAAAGCTCCACACAGCCCAACATGTTATTGGCAATAATAGTAAGCATTGATCGATTTTTCGTGCTTAAATAGATGACTTATGGCTTTGGTTGTAGCAATTGGCCTGACTGATGTTTATAGATTTAATATTTTCACCAAAAACTTTTTGGTATGCAGCAGAGATTAGGAGAGTTGGAAGAAATCAAGTTGTACCCCGGTTGGCTCGAAGCATATCAGTTAAGGATGTGATTGCCGTGCTAGAGAGAGAGCCTCAAATGCTGAAATCTACTCTGATATATCGCTTGTATGAAAAGCTTGGTGCTGATGCTGCAGGGGAATGATCCGACCAGCTCACAATATCTCAATAAAAGATGTGATTCTCATAATATAAATGGATCTCCAATTGTCAATGTCTGCGCCGATACGTCACTTGTATAGAAAAGGTGGTGCTGATGTTGTGTATAAATTAGTTCAGTGAAGGTCTTTGAGATGCAAGTACATTTTAATAAATAATTATATCTAAATCTCATAAAATTTATAATAAATTTTAAATGATCTTTTTAAGCTTAGCAAAAACATTATATGAGAGATTTATTTAAAATTTTATTTTATTATTTTTTGCATTTTTTTTTTTTGTAAGATTTTGGTAGATAGCAGCAAAACACAATAAATATAGCACTAGGTAATAGTTTAAATTGTGGACCCATTTTATTCCTTAAAACAATGTGCTTGAAATGTTTGTTGGTTGTGTGTGTGTGGGGTGGGGGGGGGGGGGTTTGTCAACCAAATATTATGAAAAAATTGTTTGCACAAGACATCAAGCACTTCCTCCTCCTGCTTATGGTATTCTTCCAACCCACTACACTCAATCCTCATATATCAAGAATATTTGTTTACGGTGTTGTTTTACTTTTAAAATATATAAGAGGATCATAATAAATTTGATTTAAAAAAATTACCTTCACTTATTTACTTTCAACTCTCCAAGGTAAATAGGTTAATAAGACATTGGCTTAAACAATAAAAATTATTTATTTATCAAAAAGCAAAAAGAAAGAAATAAAAATTTCCCTAGGCCTTTTATTTCTTCACTACATTGTTCCCATGAGTTAGTGGAAATGGGTTTTGCCATTCATCCAGGGTCACATAGGCTCTAGACATGCGTCTCATATTGGAACAGATCCCTAGTCAATCAGTACATGTTGCACCCCCTAGAGTGACGCGGTAGCAAAATCTAATGGAAATAGGCTACCTTAAAAATGTTTCAAATTCCAAATCTACTATCCCATGTTTTTTTATTTAGAAAATACTTATTTTAAAAAATAAATAAATTGACCCCCGTTCCTCAAATTACGCTCAAGAATAGGATCCAACTATCAAAGATCTTATTTCAAAATCTTCCATTTTCTCCTAGTTTCGTGCATAATTGTTGATCGAATTTCACTAAATTTCTGATTATATTTTGCAAGTTTATGTTTCTAATAACATTCATCTAGAAAATCCTAATCCCCAGCTCATCTCTATTTGATTGCATCTCAACTTTCCCACATAGATTTGTTAATAGAGTTTCAAATGTATTGGTGAGGTATAAAGGTTTTAATGGTATTGGTGGAGAAGGTGGTGATGGTGACGTTGATGGTGAAATCTCAGAAGGATTTTGGGGGAATCTTTCTTTACCGAGTTGGCTTGATGATCAATTCCATAGCTATATATAGTGCGACAAATAACATAAAAAATGTTAGTTGCTAAGTAATAGATGCAATACATTAGATTACATAACCATTGTAAACCAACCACCATAAAATGCCATATAATGCTACAAAAAGCACAGTTATTTACTGTAACTTGGCATGCTTATGTCACATACTATTTTATATAATAGAAGGAAAAAACGGTTGCAACAATAGACGTGCTAGATGCAATGATAACCGATTACTTTTACACAAGTGATACTTCTTGTGACACTAAAATAAAAGATAACATTTTACGCTAAACATTATTTTTTAATATGTAAAAACATTTGCAACACATCATTTTTTATATAAGAAATTTTACATACGAATTTTGATTTGACAAACGAACAATGTAACAGAGAAAACTACTTAAAACGCTGAAAAATAGCATATTTTACGAAATTAATTCAACGAAATTTGGAACATGACAATTAAATTAAAAGTACAAATGTTGAAAAAGTAGCTCAAAATATAGCAAGTCGAAACTTCAAGGCAATATGCACAGCGAGGAGCGGGAGAAAAAACAAAACAAAATAAATAAAACTATTTTTTTTTTGTCCCCTGTGATGTAAACTTGTTTTTGGTAATTTGAATTCAATTGCTCGTTATGACCACCCGGCTTCGAGAAAGATGAAATCACATAATTTTAATTTCTTTCTAAGTTTATGAATGTGGATGTAATACAGTTCTGAAATATTTAAATTAATCAAGTAGTGTAATAATAAATAAGATGCAATTTTTTATTTTTTATTGTCCTACTGCCTACATGTGAAAATTTTCTAGTTTTGGGAAGTTTCCTTTTTCCTAGCTGTTATGTTTTTCAGTTACAAAAAATTAGAAATAATATAGGAGTTAGTAATTATGGTTTACCTTAGTGTAATATCCAGTATTTATGGTATATAAAGTATCATGTAGTATACTATGAAATTATTATTTTATTTTTGTTGGTTATATGTGATTGGGAACAATACATAACTACTAGTTTTAAAGTTTACATTTCATGAATAACAAACTTATTAAAATATTTCAAAAATCAGGTGGTAAATAAATTTATTAAATATTAAAATATAATAT
>CAIGRQ010026615.1:0-13060 GCA_903798375.1 Fraxinus sp. D2006-0159 | reverse complement strand
GTTTACATCAAAACCACACCTAACGGATACGTGACCGTATGTCTATATGTTGATGATATCTTAATCATGGAAAATAATTCGAGCGTTATTATTTCCACTAAGAAAACTTGATAAAATATTTTGACATGAAAGATATGAGAATTGCTGAAGTAATATTAGGAATTCAAATATCTAAGACACCAACTGTTTGTCATTGTCTCGATCACATTATATTGAGATTATATATACTTGATAAGTTTAAGACACATGACGATAAATCAATTAAAACACCAATAGACTTAAGTTTACAATTAGCCAAAAATATTGGCGATCCCGTATCTCAATTAGAATATTTATGCAAGCTTGATGTACATTACCAATTGCATGCATTTAGATATAGTATATGTAGTCAACGAGTTGAGTAGATTTACAAGTAATCCAAGTAATGACAATTGGAAGGCATTAACCCGAGTTTTTAAATACTTAAGACACACGGTTGGTTATGGATTACACTACTCGATATATCATGATGTGTTAAAAAGGATATTATAGCTCGATTCATGATGAAATCTGAGTTTATTACCTTAGATAAAACCAGAGAAGAAGTATAATGGCTTCATAATTTTCTTGAGAATATTTTATGTTGGGAAAAACATGTACCTACGATCAATATACATTGTGATAATAAATCGGCAATACAAGGGCACACAATAATATATTTAATGGTAAACCTCGACATATTCATCAGAGACATAATACTATTAAACAGTTAATATCAAATGACAGAATCTCGATTAACTATGTTAAATGGAAGGAAAACATAGTGGATCATTTGACGAATGGACTTATAAGAGATCGAGTATACCATCTTTTAAGGGGAATGAGCCTAAAGCCTATCGAATATAATCACCGTAGTAGAAACCTAACCTTATAGATTGGAGATCTCAAAATCTTGGTTTAATGGGACAACAAGTTATAAACGATTCAAGGTAAAACACTTACTACCATTCCTACAAACAGAAAGTGCTAGAATAAAAAGTGTATAAAGATATGTATATTTTTAATAATTCCTATATTTTGGAAATAAACAAAAGGTGTAGGAGACCATCGATGTATGTGTGAAGTGGGGCCGCTTCCACAAGAATTTGAGGTTTAAAATTTTCTTAAAGCACTTATAAAATCAAGAATTGTTTTGAGTCAAAATGAACACAACCATAAGAACCGAAGTTGTTATATGAGTTATGGTGTTGTACAGTTGTTTTGATTTACACAACTGACTGAATGGTTTAAGACATCGAATTTATCAATTAACTTAGTAAATTCGATTATATTCAACTAAGAAAGGTTTAGAATCGCAAGCCACCTATCATAATGCTATAACTTGTCGAATATACTCATTTGTTAGAGTCTGCATATCATTTGCATAGTGTATTGCATATTGTGGAATTTGCATTCATGTTAGAGATTGTTGAAATTGATTAAGTATAAAATCATGCAAAAGTACCAAATATTCGGACTTCATCCGGGAGTCAAATTATTGAAATAAATGGACTAACTTGTTTTAGTCGTCAAGTAGATTGTTGTGGTATATTGAAATATTAAATCTAATTCCAAATGAATGAGAAATTGTGGTTCAAAATTAAAAAGGAAAGAGATGAAAAACTGGTTGAAAACTATATAACTCCCCCGCTCAAGCGGTGATGTTGTTGCTCGAGCCACAGTTGAGCGATATGCTCTTTATTTCTGGCACTCGAGCGACACACATGCAACAGGCAAACGATAGCAAAAGTTGCGATCTTTGATAAATGTTGTTGGGTTTTGAGGGGTGTCTCTTTACTCACAACATCCCCTTCTTTGTAAATAAGACATTTGTGATGTCCATTACTTAATCCCAATCATATGCAATCATAGCATAGCATAAGATTATATATTTCCTTAGTCGAAATTCCGCATAAAAATATATTTCTTTTTTAATTTGAAAAGAGTACAAAAACTATATTTTTGGTCCGTTGCTCTTGTATTTTGGAATTCTACTAATACAAGAAGTTAATTGTTGTATTTTGGAAGTTGATTGATATCATTCATATTACTCTTGGTGTTACTCTATCCTATTTATAGACATTTTTCTTTGGTATTTTATTACTCATTTCTTTGGTTTTGTAGTACTCATTTTAATAAGATTCATAAGTTCAATTTTGATTTAAGGGTGTGCAGTGTGTTTAAGTCACGTTATTTTAGAAGAATGTATTTTGGAATAGTAGATTGATGGAGAATGTGTGGTTAAAAAAGAATAAAAATAATTGATGTGATAAATATATTATTTTATTAAAGAATATATTGTTGAAAATGAGTAGAAGAAAAGGTGGGCAAATTTATAACTCAAATCCATTTTTTATCATCATCAACTACGACCTCAAAGCTTGTGGCAGTGTAGAACTCTCAAAAGGGATCTCTGGGTTCTATTTTAACAAAGAAACAGCCCCTCTTTTCTTAGCTTTTCTTCACTTGCCTTTATCGAGGAATGGGTTGTAAGAGAACTATAGCAGTGAGTTTGGATCCAGAGAGGAAAAGGAGCGGTGGGTTGAGAACTAAACAGGCAGGGCGTGGGTCTTGCAGGGAAGTTAGGCTATTTGAGGGTAAAGAAAAGGAAAGGAAGGAAAATGGTTTCCCATTTGGAGGAATAATTATTTTTCCTCTTTCCTCTCTGTTCTGAGTTGAATCTTTTTTAATCATCTTTATGTATCTATATCTACGAGGATATAAGAATATTCGTATGTGCGTGCTGTTCATTACTAGCTCGTACTGGTTTCCACAGTTACTGGTACATTTAGTAATTTTGCCATGGGGTATTTGTTAAAAGAAGCTTTGAAGAATCTCTGTGGAGCCAACCAGTGGTCTTACGCTGTTTTTTGGAAGATCGGTTGCCAAAACCCTGAGTGAGTTCAAAAACCTCAATTGTACTTTTCTCTTGTAAATTAAAAGAAAATAATCCAGCCCTTTTGTCTAGAAGATTTTGTGTTGTGTATGTGGGGTGGGTGTTCGTTGATGAGAAAAATGGAGAGCGGAAAAAGGAAAAAAGATAGATAGTCTTGTTTTTGTGATTGCTCTTTTGGGGTTGCTTTTTGTCAATTTGCATGTAAAGCTTTATCTTTTTGTTCTTGGAACTTTGTACGGACCGCTGTTAATAGAGAGAGATGAAGCAACCGAATCTTTGCCCTATTTTCTATTTGACTAAAGTAGAGGATAATTTTTTATAATCTCTATATTATCCGGTTACTTATATCTAGCTTTGGGTTGAAGCTTCGTAAGATTTATTAGACATCACTGTCTTGTTTCTGCATTGTGATATAGTGACTTTCATTTTCAAGTTTTGGAGTTTTGTGTTTAGTCCATTTGCTTTGTCTTGAAAAATCTTAAGAGGATGGAAAAGGACAGTAGATTTGTTTTAGGCTTGCGAAGCCTTTTCTACTGTTATGATTTTCCTCTCTATTAATTCGTTCACTTTTAAGTTTTGGAGTTTTGTGTTTTCTGGTCCATTTGCTTTGTCTTGAAAAATCCTAGAGGATGGAAAAAGACAGTAGATTTGTTTTAGGCTTGCGAAGCCCTTTCTACTGTTATGATTTTTCTCTCTATTAATTCGTTCACTTTTGATGCTGCTAATGCCTTGTTTGAACCTGTGTGTTCTTACCTTCTTGTCTTAAACAATTTTCTGTCTCTTCGATTTTTCTCTTCTTGAACTATTTCACCATGAGNGACAGTAGATTTGTTTTAGGCTTGCGAAGCCCTTTCTACTGTTATGATTTTTCTCTCTATTAATTCGTTCACTTTTGATGCTGCTAATGCCTTGTTTGAACCTGTGTGTTCTTACCTTCTTGTCTTAAACAATTTTCTGTCTCTTCGATTTTTCTCTTCTTGAACTATTTCACCATGAGCCAATAGAATGCAATACAAGTGGATCTTTTGGATTATAACATTCTTCAAGATCTAGCATTTTTGTTGATTCTAACTGAATTTTTAATTGGCAGGCTTTTAATCTGGGAAGAATTTTTTACTGAACCTGTATCACATGCCCATCTTCTGGGCATTTCCAGGATCGAGGAGCCCGGAATTGGTTTTGATGGCTGTAATGCTTGTGGGTTTTCAGCTGAGTTTCAAGCAAGGGATAGTTTGCATTTGCTTATAAATAAGATGATGACTGACAATCATGTTAATGTTGTAGGAGAAGGGTATAATAATTAAAGCTCAAATAGTTTAGACCAGGTTTGGCGTGCAGTGTTAGACATGAGTAGACCGTACAATGGACAAGATTTATCTTCCCTTGCTTTTCTAGTAATGTCTAGTCATGTCCAATCCTCACGCCCAAAAATGTCATTAATGGTTTGCTTGTTCTATTTTATACTTGAGAAGTATTTGCCTTGAATGCACCTGTAATTACATTTTTGAATTTGTCTGTCAGATTAGTTGGAAGGGCTGCATTTACGGGAAACCATCGGTGGATTCTCCCTGAGGATTGTACTAGAGAAGCCCATCCACCCGACGTATAATACAAGATCCTTTTGTTAATGCTTCAAGGATGGGATTCTTAGTAGTGAAAGTGCCTTTTTTATTATTGCTAAGCTGTGCACATCTTCATAAGTGCTTCTGTCGAGGACATAATTTAAATGAATAAAATTGTTTCCATTGTATCAACTTGAGGTTTTGGATAATATGGTTCAACATGGTGTCGGAGCTTTGCTACTAGATTCTAAGTCATACTAACACTGATAAATGAAAGTTATGCATGTGTTAGGCTTTTGATTGAAAAATTGAATCTGACCTACATGTGACTTGACATGTTGAAGACACAATTCAAATATTTGTTGTTTCGCTAATAGCATAAGCTTTTTTATGAGGTGGATCTATGACTTCCTGCCACAAGATTTAAATGTATAAGAACATCTCCAATGGTGGTGTAAAATAAAGATTTAAATCTCCAAGGGCAACTACTTCAATGGAGAGATGCAAATTGCATTTTTACATTTTTTTTAAATCCACAAGGGGCAAAAAGTGGATTTAGATCTTCTTATTGGAGCGGAATTTGGATTTAGATCTACCGGGATGTAAATGAAGATGCAAAAGTAGTTTTGAAATACCAATTTACACTCAATTTTACACCACCATTGGAGTTGCTCTAATGTTTGACGCGGCAACTCTAGTTTGTTGAAGGCGTAAGCTCATTTCAGTTAGATTAGACTGCTTCTAAAGTTATACAGAATTATTTTAATAGGGAAAATTCTAAAACATACCACTACATTGCTTAATCTTTCTTCATTTT
The DNA here is from genome assembly GCA_903798375.1 of Fraxinus sp. D2006-0159. Lineage (NCBI taxonomy): Eukaryota > Viridiplantae > Streptophyta > Magnoliopsida > Lamiales > Oleaceae > Fraxinus > Fraxinus sp. D2006-0159. The sequence continues at coordinate 7,767 of CAIGRQ010026615.1, read as the reverse complement.
GTTGTTCTTCTAGGTTCTACGAGAGCTGTGCCAACAATTTTCAGCTGGCATGCAGGTATAAAGCTGCACATCTTTATCTGGTGTGTTTGCTGTCTTGTATTTTATTGTTCATCAATCCTTTTGTTTTCTATCAGACAGTTGCTGTTATTCCTGTGCTTCCTCATGGTGTTGTTCAGCTCGGTTCATTCTATGCTGTAAGTTTTTCCTGTCCATAAATTTTGGAGGCTAAAATAATTATAAATACTTGTACATGCGTCATGTTTATGATGAGAATCATGATTGTCAAGGTAGTTTTTGTTGGAAGTCCTTAATTTTATGCGTTTTTTAATTATTTGCCAAATTTAGTGGGTAAATATTTGTAGTGAATTCAGGAAAGACATTCTTTCACTTGTTTAGTGTTTGCAAATCTTACTTCAATTCAATGGTTGGGAATCAGTGTCTTCGACCTGTGATTAGGAAAAGAAGTGAGGTGTCCATGTAATGATGTCAATTGAGTAGACCTCCTACAGACCACAAGCACAATTTGCTGTTACTGGGCATCGAAGGTCTGTGTTAAGTCTTAATTCCTTCTTACAAGAGCAATAATAAAAGAATGTAATCAGATTACAAACAAAGCTAATAATTTAAGTAAAAATCCACGGTTCACCCTCCTTGTGCCCATTTGCCTCTGTAGGTTTCACTATGATGGAGAAGATTACAGGGTTCATGCCTTTGACGCTGAAAACTGGTCCCCTAAAAATTCTTATATATGGTAGAAATCTAACGGCAACCTGATATAGCCAAATATATCTCAGTAATTAAATTGTTCAGAGTTGAGGGGTACACGTACAATACGATTAGGCGCCATGCAGTGCAACAGTCTGCTATTTGGAAAGTTTTTTGGTGTTCCAGGATACATCCTAGGAGTCATTCTAGATTGTTTATAGTTCTTGCAATCTTGGTGCTGTAGCTGGTTCTCAATGAGTTAATCTAGATTTTGTTGCTATTCAGATGGCGGAGAATATAAGATTTGTAAATGATGTGAAGACTTTAGTTCTTCAGCCTGGAGATGAACCTGGTCTCTTGGTATCTGATAATTATGCAGCAAAAGAATTTTCTTTGAAAATTGGGGTTCCTGTATTTCTTGGAAATTCTACCTCTGGGGACTTATCTGGCATATTGAATATGATCACCTCTAATCCATTCATTGCTGAAAGTTGCAACTATTTGGAAAACTCTGCTCAGACTACTCAGTTTCCTGGCGAAATGTCTGGTTCTCTAGCAAGACAAATCCAGGATAATTTGCAGTCAAATGGTGCAGCATTTAATGCCTCTAGCTCAGGCCAAAGTCATATTAAGCTCTATGATGACCTCGAAGCGAAATTTGCCATGAGAATGAAGTCGAACTCTACTTTGACAAACGAATTAGTGGCAAAAGCTGAACTTCTCTCCTTGCATCCAGATATGTTGATGAACCAACAGGCTTCTCTGCATTTCCCAAGATCCGATCTACTATCATCTAGCAGTTCATCTACAATTGACAGTGGCAGCTTAAGGTGGCTGGAAAAAGGATTATTGTCAAATGCTGGTATTCAAGGCCATTTTGGTACCCCTAATGTGTCATCTGGCATGTTGACGTCTGTGCCGAGAACAAACATAGATATGATTTCTAGTTCTCATGAAGATCCGGGTGACCATTTGACGACCAATCACATGCTTGTGTATAACTCTGGTAGCGGACATTATTTTACGGATGACAGAAATGCAATGCATGAGTTGAATGTCTGCAACGAAAGAATCGCAAACAAAATAATTCAAGCTCATGGTATCCCCCTGTCCAAACATGATGATCACAAGAATTCGGGTGAGCTTCCATCTGGTTTTGTTCTAGCCGACAGAAATCATGAATTTGAAGGTGAGAGTCCATCATTTAAAAATACTGAATATGAAGATGCATGTATCGAACCTCAATCAGGAGATGATTTATTTGATATTTTGGGCACTGAATTTAAGAACAAACTATTTGACAGTTGCTGGAGTAGTAGTAAGAATAAAGCATCAGACTCGAACACGGGTAACCTGGATAACAATAATTCTCCATCTGTAAAAAGTCAGGACACTGCTTTCGAAATACATTCTCGTAACCATGGAAGCTCGAATAGTGGTATTTTCTTAGTGAATGGAAGTGAGCATCTTATAGATGCTGTGGTCTCTGGAGTTCACTCTTCTGCTAAGCAGTGCTCAGATGATAATGTTTCTTGCAGGGCAACATTGACAAATATGAGTAGCTACTGCGGACCTAATGTTGAACTGCCCTACGGCCAGGTTCAGGTTCTCGATCAAATTAAGGAAGAGTTATTTGGTGTTCCGGAATATCCGGCAAAAGCAGAAGCAATGAGTTCTTGTTCATTTCTATCTGGATCTTCTGAGGATTATTCAGGCATTTATTCTCGGAGTAGTTCCATTTATGAATCACAAAGTTCATCGATTGTAAAGGGTAATGACATCAAACAGAATAACTGTGCGTCGACAGGATATTCTAAGAAGCCTGATGAAATGAGCAAAACAAATCGCAAGAGGCTTAAACCTGGAGAAAAGCCCAGGTCCAGGCCAAAGGATCGCCAGATGTTCCAAGATCATGTAAAGGAATTAAGGGAAATTGTTCCAAACGGGGCAAAGGTGATGTCTCTTGTCTTAGACTCAAACTATTTCCTCGTCTCTATAGGCAGATAATTCATATATCCTGTAGTAATCTATTGATTTGGTTAACAGTGTAGCATTGATGCTCTTCTTGAACGTACTATCAAGCATATGCTTTTCTTGCAAAGTGTCACAAAGCATGCAGATTGGCTAAAACAAACAGGAGAGTCGAAGGTGAGAGATACCGACTTAGCCTATGTTTGGCTCATGTTTATAAACTGTTATAAACACTCAAGCCATTTTCTATCCGCACATTTTCAGGGACCCACAAGTACTACCCACTAATTATCCACTAATTTCTATCAATTTATAATTTAATTTGTTTGTAAACCCTTCCCAAACCAAGTGTTGGATAAGTAGAATTATGTTATGCATTGAGTGACTTGGACTTAAGAGATGATATGTTGTCTGAGATATAGAGCTTTCCTGACCTTATTAAAAAAAAAGTAAAGTTATATTTATATTTTTGCCAAAAATGTTTGAACTTTTATATAAGTTACTTTTTTGGGGATTTTAGTTTCAAAACTTATTTTTATAAAAGCCTTACTTTCTAAAAGTACGTTTTCTTCCCTTTTTTTTTTCCCTTAAAGCTTAGCCAAACAAGCTTCATTATGATCTGCATTTAGTAGACAATAAAATGTGAATTTCGTGTAAACCATGTTAATTTCAAAGTTTTAGAATGCAAAAGTTGGCAAGAAGAGTAATAGATGTCGTAGTGGATAACTCAGTGTATATGGGAAAGTTGGGAGACAAATTTGAGATTGTTTTTCTTTTTTTTCTTAAGCTTCAGATTAATAGCAAGGGTGGTGGTTTGCTCTCAAAAGATAACCATGAAGGAGGAGCAACGTGGGCGTATGAAGTTGGTTCGCAGTCTATGGTATGCCCTATCATAGTAGAAGATCTTAATCAACCCCGTCAAATGCTTGTGAAGGTAATCACCGCCTCACCGGCTTCTTTTACATCTCCTGTCCACATGATAATTGTTCCTGGCCATGTACACAATGCTATTGTAGTTGGACTGTGTAGAACCTAATCATACTACTATACTGTTTTCCTTTTCTTGCAGATGCTTTGTGTAGAGAGAGGTTTGTTTCTAGAAATTGCTGACATAATTAAGGGGCTGGGTTTAACCATTTTGAAGGGGGTTATGGAAACTGGCAACGACAAGATCTGGGCACACTTCGCTGTGGAGGTAATAGTTACGAAGAGTATTAACCAAATCATTGGGCTCGATCTCATATACGATTTCTTCAAAGATATATGTTGACTTCCATGAAAGTCCTATGATTGCCCCCAAAACATGATTTTATGCTGCTGCTACTTTTTAATATTGAAGTTTTTCATGGAAAACACTAGCTGTCAATGTTTGCGAATTTTTTGTTGATCATTAAACATTTTGTTTCAAGCATTGAACTTTTGTTACACTGCTCACTGAGCTTAATTAAATGTCAGTTACAATGAGTCTTTTCTGTTATTCAAATCAACGGACTTGGACAGATTGACTAAATTGCAATAAAGTTTAAGTTCAGTGACTAAAAAGAAAGTTAAGTTTAGTGACTGACTCAAATTTTCCTAGAAGTTTTGTGATTATCAGTATATTTAACCTTATTTCTGATGAACTGGCTGCTTCAGCTTCTTCATTTATGCATCAACTTAATGATTATTGTATCTATTGCTGCAATCTCTATACACCAACTTTAATGTTTGCATTTTTTGAGCAGGCTAACAGGGATGTGACAAGGATGGAAATTTTGGTCTCACTCGTTCACCTCTTAGAGGAAAATGCAAAAGTTGACGTTCAACCAGCCAAAGGCATAGGTAAGAATATACCATGATGGTTCAGCAATTTCATGAAGCTACCTCTACTCCAACAACTGGTAGATCATGTAGTTTCCAGCGACCAGTTTGACAATGAAATTTAGGGCCGGGATATGTAAAGAGTGAGATTCTACTCACCATGACTGACATTTGTTTCCCGACCAGTCATGGCTATAGTGACGACTGACACTTCTCTTCTTTCAAAGACAAGCTGAACCGAGGTTGGGTGATGCCTAGAAATAAGTTACATTCACATTCTAAATGATTAGCAAATGTAACAAGTAATCAAATATAGAATAATTCTCATGGCACATGGCAATCGATTGCATAAAGTAGATTTTTTTTTTCCGGTCATGCTAGTTCAATTAATTGGAAGGATGGCAGGGAGATAGTGAAGAAGAATGGTCCTATGAGAGGTATGGCCTTCTATTGGCTATGGTTTCTTGGTTTGCTCATGTATAGAGAAGTTGGGAAGGTGATTTTAAGGGCAAGAGATGTTCATATTGAGAGATTTTCTTTTATTGCCTATTTATGGATGTTATTTAGTTGCCCTTGAGCCTATGTGTGGGAGTGCTTTTCAAAAACAATTTTTTTCCCGTTAATTTTTGTTCACGTATAGCTTTTTTAATGTTTTTAACAACACACTTTTCAAACAAATTACTTTTCAAAAAAATAATTTTTACTAAATGTTAAAATGGATGAGTAATGAAAAAGAATTTGAAGAGGATTTCATTTTATTTATTTATTTTTACTAAAGAGATACTTTTTATAATTAAACTTTAATTGTAATTACACATTATATAGTATTCATAAGTATTATTTATTTATTAATCGCTCATTTATTGAAAAGTAACATTTTAGTTTAAAAAAAAACACTCAAAAGAGGCAATTAATATAAGATTTTTGGTTTAAGCAATGCCAACAATGCATAATCACTCGGTGCATGTTTGGTCCGACGGATAATTATGCTCTATCAAACCTATAAGATGTCTGGTAGAGCAGCTGCTTTCACATTCGGAACCCACGTCAATCAATTTCCCCCGTCCTCCTAATTGTTAAACATCCACTCCCCCCATCTCACATTTGCTTTGTCAGGCTTGGCGAGTAGCTCGATCCTCGACGGTCCAACGTATTAGAACATTTTTTAGATTTCTTATTTTTGAAGAATAATTTTCTCTTTAATAGAAAGTAGATTTAAATTTGAATAGTAAAATTTTGTATGCACTTCAACAAAGTTGAAACTCTTTATTATACTTATTTCAATTTATTGTTTTTCCTTCGTTTTCAATAAATTTTTTTATTTTATAGATATCAATAATTAAAATTCTCAATATAATATGAATAATTTAAATAGTGAAACATTGAAACTTGCAGTTTTATTAATTGTTATCTTATAAAATATGAGTAGAGCATGACACGAGAGTCAAATAAACTTTCTATTTTTAAAATTTGAAAGCATAGAGCTATTGGAACCTAATTTTAAGAATTTTCTAAAATAAAGAATATTTCACTTTTAAAGATCTTATTAGAGAAGATTGAATGATAAAACATAATTTAAACTTTTTATTCGTGTTTGGATACAAATTTATAAATAGTTTAGTTAAACATTAATTTCAATTACACATTCATAATTAATATTTATTATTATTTACGCATTTTAATTTTAATTGATAAAATAAACAGACGTAATTTATGCAAAATTGAACTTATTAGAGAAAGTAAATTTTTGGACTTGCCCGACTCTTGACATAATAAATTTTGATAAGACTTTTATACATAGATAATTGTTTTGTGGTCGATGCAATCACAAGTATATTTTTAGCCTGCAAATGCATAAAAATCTATGTGCGTCTAATTATTGTGGTTATAACCAACTCATTTGACGTAGGGATGACAAAAAAGTTCGGGGGCTCGGGCTCGGGCTCGGCTCGAAAAAAGTCTAAGTCAGACCCGATTCGGGTCAAGCCTAATTTTGGGCCGTCGCTTGAGCCCGGGCAGGCCAGTGGCCCGAACGAGCCTGCTCATAAACAAAAAAAAAATTAAAATTAAATTTTTTTTAAAAGAGCCGGACGAGCCTGCTCATAAATAAAAAATTTAAATTAATTTTTTTTAAGAGAGCTGCCTTTGCAGGCAGCTATTTTAGCTGCTGTGCACACATCACCCTTTATATTTTTATTTTTTATTTTTTAAAAAAACAAGCAAACAAAAAACTTGAGCCGGCTCAGCTCGGCCCGCTAAGGCTTGGGCCGAACCTCATTTTTTTGGCCGGACTTTACTCGGCTCGGGCCTCAAAAAGCTCGAGCTGAGCCCGATTTTTTTTTTTTTTGCTCGAGTTCGACTCGTTGACATAGCTAATTTTACGTGACTATTAATACTATTTATATAAATTCTTGAATGATTTAAAGTAACTAAAGCGTAAAGTTCAACTCGTATTATTATGAGGCGAGTAAATATGCATTGTACACTTTTTTCCTCTTATCAATATTTTGTCTAATTAAATTTTATGAATAAGATTTTTAATGGAAAAATTGTTGTTGTATATAATATATGTATATATGGGTGTCCATAACCTTCACATGGGGTATAGTAGGCCCACCATGGGTACATATATTATGTACACCAAGCATATTCCTTTTTAATGAGACAAATTTTGAAATGTATTTGAAGGAATAATGTACTTTTTTTTTTCTTTTCCTAGTATTTTTTATACAGGATTTTTCATAAGAGTAACTAATGATATACTCTTTTTTGTAATGAAGTGGTTCATATCAAGTGGGCCCCACCCCCATGTACATATATTACGTATACCAAGCATATCCCTTTTTAATGAGACAAATTTTGTAATGTATTTGAAGGAATAATGTACTTTTTTTTTTTTTCTTTTACTGTATTTTTTATACAGGATTTTTCATAGAGTAAGTAATGATATACTCTTTTTGTAATGAGATTGTTCATATCCTACCAGACGTATATCCTCAACATAATTTTGTAATTTCACTCTCATATGTTATAAGTTATATACAAAATTCCCGATTAAAGCAACAACAAAATTTATTTTGTAATAGAACGTGCTGATTAGAGTCAAGGATATATGAATATATTATGTGAAGATAATGCATCTTGTAATGTACAATTCAAAGAGACCATATCAAAGGAGATATGACAATTATATTTTTAAAAAATTCTTCTATACATATCAGGGTGTGTTTGAGCCACATTATTTTGAAATAATGTATTTCGAAATAATAGATTGATAGAAAATGTATGGTT
>CAIGRQ010026608.1:0-26243 GCA_903798375.1 Fraxinus sp. D2006-0159 | reverse complement strand
TCTATCCCTTTCAATTTCGTTGAAAATCTGAGGACCCGAGCATTTTGATGGAGGATAAATTAGAAATATTTTCCCTAAATTTGCTCGATTGAAAATCCTGGATAAAGAACAATTTCGTTTTCTCTTCCTTTTCTCCTTTTATTCAAGATAAGATACATACACGCATATATAGAAAGAGAAAAATTGGCTTAGAGAGAGAAAAAGCTTGTCTGGATTGGCTGTACCGGTTGTTTTCTTCGCACTCCAGGAGAGAGAAGAAAAGTTTGGACAAAAAAGATCCTTTCTTTTGGAGAAATGATTTTGCGAACTTGAACGATCAGGAACTAGGGCTTTTGTTAAATGACGATTGAAAATGCGAATTGTTGAGAATACAAGCTCTGCTCATATTCTAAGCCTTCGAAAATTTGCGTTTTTTTGGTAAAAATGGACGTGGATTCGACTATGAACACAGAAGTTGATCGCGATCCATCAGACCAGCCCACCTCTGTCAACGAGTCGGACCAGCCCACTGAATCGCAATCTCCCATTCCTCAGCAGCAGCAACAACAGAATAATGATAATGATATTAGTAATTATAGTAATAATGGTGGTATTGATGGTAGTGAACAGGTGGTGGCTGGGCCACGCTGTGCACCGACCTATTCGGTGGTGAATGTGATAATTGAGAAGAATGGGGACGGACCGGGCCCCAGGTGTGGCCACACACTTACAGCTGTACCGGCTGTTGGGGAGGAGGGAACTCCTGGATATATTGGCCCGAGATTAATTCTGTTCGGTGGTGCTACAGCACTTGAAGGAAATTCTGCTGCCTCGGGAACTCCTTCTTCGGCTGGAAGTGCCGGAATTCGTATGTTTTCTTCATAAATTTAAATACAGCTAATTATAGTTGTAAATATAGGTTCACTTAGTTGATTGGAGCTGCATTTCTGCTTACCTTCTGGTTTATATTCAAGAAACTGAAGTACCCAAAATTTGCTCAAATACTTGGTTTACCGCTGCTTGCAGTTTGTTTTTGGAGGGGTGTTAGTATAATAATATGATGTTGAGTTGGAGTTCAAATGAGGTATCGAGTGGTTATATATATGAAGAAACAGTAGAGATGGAGATTGCCAGTATATTTGCCACTATAGTCTCTGTATCTTAGCTACATACAAGTTCGATAATTCTGATTTCTCTTTCTGTATGCTTGTTGGAGTTCTATATTTCGAAGGGATATTATGTATTGGGTCGTACAGAATAATTTCATTAACTTATTTTCCATTGTTATTGAAGTGAGAGATAGAACATAGATTTCCTATTGAATAATTTCATTAACTTTTTTTTTGATAACCGTGGATGTCCGGGCCAGCTTGCGCGCACCTCGACTAATCCCACGGGCCCTGAAGTTTACAGTCGTTTCTCACCTCAGTGGCTCTGAGGGGACTCGATTTTTGATAACCGTGGATGTCCGGGCCAGCTTGCGCGCACCTCGACTAATCCCACGGGGCCCTGAAGTTTACAGCCGTTTCTCACCTCAGTGGCCCTGAGGGGACTCGAACTGGTGACCATTGGGGAGCAAACCCAAGACCTGACCAATTGAGCTACCCCTCAGGGTTGAATAATTTCATTAACTTATTTTCCATTGTTATCAAAGGAAGAGATAGCACATAGATTTGCTAATCAAATTTGTGAGAAGCTGCAAATTTATATTCACAATAAACTTGAGTTGCCTGCATAAATTCTTTTTTTAAACTTCGTTCAATCCACCACTACATCTACTCAAAGGTCCAATACAATCAAATAGTTTGCAATTATATTAGGTTATGTTGACTTTTGTTTCCTTTTCTCTTCTAGCCTCTTTGTCAAGATCACACCTCTCTTATGAATGAGATTTTCTAAGTCTCAAGATCCTCAACTGGTGTGCACATTCTCATTTATTATTTTATTCATTATACTTTACACACATCCATCTAATAGCCATGTTTCTATTTCGTTCGTCTCATGAACGTCTGGTCTTTTAGCTGTCAACACTTCTTCCGTGGAGCTTAACTAGTCTAGTTACTATTTTGTAAAGTTTGATTTATATTTGTTAGGAATCTTCTGATCACCCAATTCTTGTATCGCTTGTCTTTTCAAATTTGTCAACAAATCGAAAATGATAAAGCAAAAATCAGTTTTCTACCCCTTGGAAATTAGAAAGAGACTCTTGTAGAGGAAATATGATCTATTTCTGTTTTGATGGAGTCACGCATTGTGGAATGATGATTAATGATGTAGCTTAGTTATTTTATGGGTTAATGGTTGAATTGAAATCTGAACTCATTAAATAGCTACACGATACTTACTGTGTATTTATTGCAGGGTTGGCTGGGGCCACTGCTGATGTGCATTCTTATGATGTCTTGATGAATAAATGGTCTCGGTAAGCATAAGTTGATCACTTCTGTTTAGAATCTCTACTCAACTTTCTGGTCTACTCATTGCTTCTCTTAGTTTAAAATTGTTGTAATTTGGTAATGTGCTTTAAATCCCTCTACAGAATTACCCCAATTGGAGAACCACCCTCACCAAGGGCGGCACACGTGGCAACTGCTGTCGGTACTATGGTTGTTATTCAGGTTTGTTGATATATGTATTTAAATTGAAACTTTACTATGTAATAATTCTTCTTTCATTTGATATTTATGTTTCTCAGTATAACTATCATCACAGGGTGGAATTGGTCCAGCTGGTCTTTCTGCAGAAGATCTTCATGTACTGGACCTCACACAACAACGACCACGTTGGCATAGGTTAGCCTCTTTGTAAATATGGTATCGAATATGCATATTTGGCAGAAAAAAATATATACAATTGTATAAACAGATACATGTAAATCTTATGTTCTATGCATGCTACAGTCACTAGACTAAAATCCAATATTATTTAGGGTTGCTGTACAAGGCCCTGGACCAGGACCACGCTATGGGCATGTCATGGCTTTGGTGGGACAACGATATCTCATGGCAATTGGTGGAAATGATGGTCAGTTTTGTGCTCAATATTTCCTCTTGTGATATTTATGTAATTTTGGGCATAAATAATTGTTGCATGCTCTCTAGGAAAAAGAGCTTTAGCTGATGTATGGGCACTAGACACAGCTGCCAAACCATATGAATGGCGGAAACTGGAACCAGAGGGTGAAGGCCCGCCTCCATGTATGTAAGTTTTTTGGCACCTCTTTAATCTAAGCATTATATCTTTCTACCTTTTCTTTAAAATTAGTCGTTTCCCTTTGGACTTAGTGTTCTTTTGTTTCTTGTGTTACCTTATGTACTTGTACTTCTATTTTAAGATTTGAATTGTTTAAGATCAATATCTGGATGCTCATGTCTTTTGTTCAACATGGTCCTGGTTCAAGTTTGACTGCCACCATTTAGAAACTCGTGTTAAGCCGTTGATGAAGAAAATGAATCCAATAACGATAACAAACTACTCCCTATAAGGCTATAACCAATATAAATTGGGGACACAAATCCTTATAGTGCTCTGCATAGTTAATTGTTAAATTTACTTGTAACCCAAAGCAACTAGATCCTTATAAACCATCACAAGTGATGTTGGTTTTGATCTTTTCCTTTCTAACTTAAGCTGGATGAGGTGATTCAACATTATACTTATGAACTCTTTGTCTATACCATGTAGATATAATACTTGGCTTTATTTAACCTTTTTAATATGTTTTAAAAATTATGCTTTACATAGTCGATTTAAGTAACTATATATTTTTCCATAGTTGAAAACTTTGGGGTTGCTCATAGCTACAGCAAATTGAATGTGACACTTCTCTAAAAACGACTTGTCTTATGTGTTAATTATCTAATTTAAAAGTTTAATAGGTTAGATAGAGGTCACATATATTTATTTTAGTTGTTTTTAACACGTCCTCCATGTGCGGACCTAATCTATTTTTTCATTTATTTTCTATCAAAAGTTTGAACGTGCACACGTATATTCTTTCAAATTTTGTCTTCAACATTGTGTTTTGCGCTTTAATGTACTCCTCATCTTTGGTACTAAGTTACCTCTTTCCATTTGCATAATATGGTGGGGTTATTAGTTGATCCAACCTTACACGAAGCTTTGGTTTGTAAGGATATGGCATTTCCTAGTTGTATGACTAACCGCATGTGCGATTTAATTGTTGTTGTCAGTACTCAATAATGCTACTCAAATTTTCTAGTATTTAGTCTGAAATCATTTTCTGGCATTGCCAAGTACTATAAATAAAGACATGCGCTTCGGTATAAATTGTCTTATTTTGGAAATAATTAATTTGGTATCCCTTAGACTTCCATGTTTATGTGATGCGTAATGGAAGACTTATTGCTGTTTGCTCCTTTTCATTTAGAGTAAAGGATACATGTCATTAGCATATCCTCTAACCGTCCATTTGGGAGCCATATCTTAGGAAGTATTGTGAAGGAATTGATTGAAATAAGATCGAGTCATATCAAAGAAAAGCTTATCATATGGTCTTTTGATCTCACCAGACTATGGCCAGTGTGAATTATTTCTAACTTTTTTTCTACATATTTGACCTTGCTCTCACTGAAGGGGGTTGGAAGTGGATCCATGTAGCCGAACAAAATGAATAATGAATAAGACTTTATTGAGTTATGTTTAGCCTCTATATTAGAACTAACAATAGGAGTAAGCAAAGTTAGGGAAAACATGTTAGTCCTCTAGGTGATGACTAATAATGGCTTGTATAGTTATTTCATATTAATCAAATATATATGTAATACTTCAATATCATCCTGGTAATTTTGTGAAGCCTTCTTGATCTAAAGGGGAATCGTCTGTCACCATTCTTGAATATTTTCCAATGCTTGCTATTTGTAATTAAGATATTGTTTGATCTATTCGAGTTATTGTGTCCAAGCCTTCTTGACTCTTTGACGATCTCACAAAGATGGCATTGACTTCCCACAGTGAAATACATTTGTGACTGTCTGCATATATTTTTTGGAATCTCCAAGAAGATGTGAATTCTAAGTTCAATGAAAGTGATTTTTGTCCTTACTTTTTTATCCATTGCCCTCATCTTAATTCACTCTCTATTTTTTTATTTCCCCTATTTTTGTCTACCCATTCTTAAAATTGGCACCCTTTTTCATGCCTTGAGATCTTATTTATTAGGCACAGTTCCCTACCATTTGGCATACTCAATTAATCGCCAGCTAAGCAAAATATTTGACACCTAAAAGTGCAAAAATTTTACTAATTGAACCTTTTAGATCAAGCTATTTTTACAACTTTATGGTATCCCATTTTTGGTGACTTGAAATGGAATTACTTTACTTGCTCTATTTCATTTATTGCGGATTTTGGTAATACTTTGCACTTAATGAAAATCATGATCACTGCATGATTTCCTTGATTATCAGGCTACCAGACTACTTTTATATTCCCAATTTTGACGGGGTTTGGAAATGTGTCTGACCTGCTATGCAACTAATACTTTTCTTTCATCTTCTTTGTTTCTGGGAATTATTAAATCCAGTGGGAAAGCAAGACCCCTTTTTTTGGTCAATGGTGAAGTTTATATGATCTTTCACGTGTGAAAATGCTGCAACTGCAAAATTCATTCTAGGTAGCAACACTATGGTTTTTCCATCTTCGGTCAGATTAGAAAATTCTATTAACTGAGATTGCGTTGTATTTAGAAGTGCCTGAAAATAGCTTGACCCAATATGACACCAAGTTTCCTTCTTATGGAAGATGTGCTCTCAGCCTTTTACATGATCTATCTGAATATGTTTTGCTTGTATCATTCGCTGAATATTTTCTTTTGTGGTACTTGAGCACTATGTCAGTTTTGTAAACTGGAAGATTGTGATGAAGTAGTTGAGATGCATAATTTCAGCCTCTTCTGCTTGGTGTCTGTAGAAGTTTCAAGGGAATAATATGTATAACCCTTTTATGTTTCATTTAACGATAATTTGCGCTGAGTGTGTATACATATAGAGAAATTTGTCGTGACCTTTTATTTGTGTCTCCTTACCTAGGTACGCAACTGCAAGTGCACGATCTGATGGTCTTCTTCTACTTTGTGGAGGGAGGGATGCAAATAGCGTGGTTAGTGAGATTTCTGACTGTTGCATCACGGATGGTTTATGATCTACCTAGATTGTGTGTGCAATATTGAGTTAGATTTGATAGTGGACTTCTTTATTTGCTGTCTTGGAATAATCTTTGTGTTGGCTTACGTTTCATGAGGATATATTGACGTGATTTTTGAAAAGACTTTTAGAGGGTTGGTCATATATTCATTAGGTTGGTACCAGGTTGTAATAGTTCGCGTCTCTACTACAGTAACTGATTTTTATGTGCATGCACTAAGATTAGATGGACTTTTTAAGCTGAAGGTCAACAACATAGGAAATTTCACTAGTTTAAGCTGAAACTTAAGTTTGATAGATTTTGAATTCCCCCTTATTTTGCAAAATTTTAGAATCCTCTAGTCATGTATGATTTGTGTTCTTTATGATTTCATGCTATGTAGATATGAATTTATTGTGCATTGATAATTCAAGTTAAATTAATCATTAGTTGTCATGCAAATACAAGGATATAATTTTTTTTTAGAGGAATGACATGATAGAGCATCAGTGTCTCTTAATGGAATTAGTAAAACCATTAATGTATGACATAATGCTAGACTTGTGAGCAAAGACCTATGCGCATAAGTTCTCCAGGTAGATTATTATATAACAATTTCACAACAAGATATCTACTTTATTCCCAATAAACACATGATCGGCTATTTAAGTCCTTTTATATAACACTATTCGGCTCAATGCTTCATCTACCGAAAGGTTCATTGAAATTAATGCAAACATAGGCAATGTTAGTTATTGTCTATATTATTCTCTTCTAACATGTTCAAGGGAGATTGCATCATTCTTTGTGAATTCTTCAGGTCTGTGCAACATATGTTCTAACCATTTAAGTTGTCCTTCATTTAACCATTCTTTTTTAGCGTCACATTTACTTGATGGCAAAAATTACCCATTCTTATCTATTTATTTTACTATGATCGTACATCCATATTAAGCCCCCCTGCTTGGGCTCCATTTTAGCCCCTGTTTGAAAATATTCAACAAGTAAACTCCAAAATTTTCCGTACTTTTTAATTACATATTCTCCTAAAAATCACTATTCAAAATATTCTTTTGGCCAAATATTGGCCATTAAACAGGGGCTTAATGTGCCCTGTTTGAGCCCCATTTTTGGGCAAAATATGCATTTTGAATAGTGTTTTGTTGGAGATTGTGTGGTTAAAAAGTAAAGATTTTTTTTTGATTTACGTGTAATATTATTTTATAGGAGAATGTGGTTGAAAATGAGTTTTTGAAAAATGGGGGCCAAACATATGATGTGTTTAACTGGGAAAATGTATTTTAGAATAATGATTTTTTGAAAAATGTGTGGTTAAAAAAAATGAAAAGTTTTGGGTTTATATGTAATATTATTTTATTGGAGACAGTGAATGCATTAAAATTAAATGGAGCCCAAACATGGGCTAACATCTTCATTTATGGTTATGCTTTAGAAGGTATCTTACAATCACGTAGCATCCTTGTGGTGACACTTCACCATTTTTTTGTCCATTTGTGTTATATGCAGTATATATTAGTAATGGAGATTAAAAACCTAAAATAGTCAAGGGCAACATGATACAATATTTGTGTCACGAAATTGTTATTCCTACTTTGACAAAAAGATATTCTCTGTATTCCATCTTTGTTATACTTCAAGCAATTAGGTTGCAAAGTTCATGTGGAAAACCGGATCACATCAAATAAGTAGTTAGGCGAAAATTAGGCAGAATTGATTAAAGATTATCTCCTTTTAATAATTAGTGTTGTATAGTATATTATTTGATTTCTTACTAGTTTTAGGAGATTAGAAGTTTCATTTTTTACAGCTTCCTTTGGATTATAAATTGTAACTCGTGACCTTGTACAATCTTTGAGAAATAAACAAACAATCTCTACATGTTATTATAGCGTGGTTATTTTCTAACCTAACCAAACTATGGCCGGTTTCAACCACAAATAACAGAGACCATGGCCTCTTAATCAGAATCAGAATCAGAGGTCATGCTTGCCAGGAGTGCAGGAGGAATTGAGAATTCATCCTTCCAACTCATGATAGAAAAATTGAACGGGATGAATTTTCGAGAATGGGCACAATCGATAAAACTACTAGTCATTGGAAATGGAAAACTTAGTTACTTGACCGGAGAAATCAAGATGTCTACCTCAACCAACGCTGCTATCCTTAAAAAATGGAAGTCGGAGAATTCGATGGTGACTTGAGGTCTTGTCAATTCCATGAGCCCACGATCGGGAAAACCTATATGTTCCTTCCTTCCAATCACAAAGGACTTCTGGGAGGCTGTGAAAGAAACTTATTCAGACGTAGAAAACACCTCTAAAATTTTCGAAATCAAATCAAAATTGTGGCAAACGAAGCAAGGAGATCGAGAAGTGACCGACTACTACGTGGAGATGGCTGGGTTGGGGTAAGAATTGGACTTAAGTTTGGAGGAAAAGTGGATGACAGTGCGATACACAAAAAAACTAGAAAACGAAAGTGTTCGAGTTCTTATAGGGCCTCTACCACGATCTAGACGGTGTCCGTGGTCGGATTCTTTGTTGGCAACCTCTTTCCTCGCCATGAGAAGTCTTTGCAAAGGTGAGATGAGAAGAAACGTGGTGGAAAATTATGTTGAACGACTCTGGCTCATATGGGTCTCCAGTGGAAGTGTCGGGGCCATTTGTTAATAGGCCAACCAGTGAAGGAAATGGGCAAAATAATGGAAGCAATTGGCCAGCTGTCTTTAATAAAGGAATGGACTTAAGTCATGGTCTAGATAATTATAATGGTGGGCCTCGAATGACGGGCCTATATTCTGAAGGAGCAGTGATCGGTGTAGGCCCAAAACAATGGGGTCGACCGTGATGTGAACATTGCCAAAAACTAGGACACAAAGAAGATACATGCTGGGATATACATGGAAAATTGAGTGATTAGAAACTGAGACAAAATAACAAAAATCGTGGATATCGAGCATCTATTGATTGCCAAACTGGAAAATCTGAGTCAAGTAGTGAGTGACTACAAAATGTTTTCTAGTCCCTAATCATGGAGTTAAAACTCCGTAAGGCTCGTTAGCCTACAGAGGTAATTTCTTGAGTATTACAATCTATCATGCAATCGAAAACTTCCTGGATTATTGAGTCAGGAGCATTTGATCACATGACTCCTACCAGCTATTCTCTTTATACTCCACTTGTGCCGACAATCTGGAAGTTAAAACTGCAGATGGTTCACTATCATCGGTCGCATGAAAAGGTTGTATCAAAATTTCTGATTTTGTACATGTTCTAAAATTATTGTGTAATTTACTTTCTATAAGCGAGATGACAATTCAAGTTGCTCTGTTAAATTTCTCCCATCCCATTGTGTTTTTCGGGACCTATTATCGGAGAAGACGATTGGCAGTGCTAAGGAACGTGAAGAATCTACTACCTTGAAGAGACTGATGTAAGTAAACAACGTCAAGTTACAGTTTGTGATTCTGCATCTGTTCCTAGAAAATGGTGAAATTCTCTTATGGCATTTTAGGATGGTCGTCTATTTCCCTCAATATTTATGAATAAAAAGTCTGTTGCCATTCAATGTGAAATATGTGAGTTTGCAACACCAACGTACATCATTCCCAACATCCGCGTACAAACCTTCCAAGCAATTCACTATGATCTATAGCAATTTATGGGCCCCTCACGAATTCCCAATTGTACTCATGCAAAGTGCTTTGTGACATGCATTGATGATCACACTAGAATATGTTGGGTTTACCTACTAAAAGATAAATCACATGTTCGTTCTATATTCGTCAACTCCATGATCCAAATACAGTTCCAAACACAAATTCAAATATTACATACAGTCATACAGATGATGGCACAAAATATTTCAATAACACTACGGGGGATTTTCTCCAAATACGTGGAATAATTTATCAAAGCTTTTGCGTCGACACTCCCAACAAAATGGGATTACTGAACGTAAAATAGATATCTCCTAGAAGATGCTCGCACATTGATGCTCACTATTAATATGCCCAAAATGTTCTGGGGAGATGCTATCCTAACATCCACCTACCTACTCAATAGAATGCCTAGTTGTACTCTAAACTTCAAATCACCTAACTTCAGAATTTTTTTCCAACCTCTAGCCTCAACTCCGCACATTGGAGGAAATGAGAGCGTTGGAGAAAAATGAGACTTAAGGAAGTATTGGACCTACCGAAAGGAAAGAAACCATTTGGGTGTAGAATGGGTTTTCCACTTGAAATACAGAGCCGATGGAACAATAGGGCGGTATAAAGCTCGATTGGTCGCAAAGGGATACACAGAAACTTATGACATTGACTACACAGAAACGTTTGCACCAGTAAAAACTAAATACCATTCTAGTACTTCTGTCCTTGGCAACAAAATTGGATTGGCCACTGCAACAGCTCGACATTAAAAATGCGTTTTTGAATGGAAAATTAGAAGGGGGAGTTTTTATGAAATTACCATCGGGATTCAACAAGATGAATGAAGGAAATCGGGGTATGTAAACTTAAGAAATCTCTATATGGGCTTAAACATTCACCAAGGGCATGGTTTGATAGATTTGCAAAGGTGTTGAAAGGTCAAGGGTATCGACCAGGGCAATCAAACTATACTATGTTTTACCAACAATTCGATGATGGGACCAAGACAATTCTAATTGTATATGTTGATGATATTATTCTGACGGGAGAATGTAAAGGACACTGAAAGACTAAAGAAATGCCTAGCCACCGAATTCGAGTTAAAAGTTTTGGGACAAATGCGGTACTTCTTGGGAATGGAAGTAGCGAGATAAAAAAAGGGAATCAATATTTCACAATGAAAGTACGTTCTCGACCTCTTAACCAAAACTGACATGCTAGGTTGCAAAAAAAACCTGAAGATGTCTGAAATTTAGTGGAAATAGATAGATATCGAAGGCTAGTTGGAAAGTTAATCTACTTGTTACACACAAGACCCGACATTGCATTTGCAGTGAGCTGTGTAAGTCAGCATATGCATTCTCCAAAGAAAAGTCACCTAGAAGCAGTCTACAAGATACTAAAATACCTCAAGGGTTCCTCAGGAAAATGACTATTTTTCAAAAAGAGTGGGAGGTTGAAGTCTTCACAAATACGGATTCGACAGATTCAATAGAAGACAAGAGATCAACCACTGGTTATTACACTTATGTGTGGGGAAACCTAGTAACATGGAGAAGTAAGAAACACAATGTTGTAGCCAGAAGCAATGCTGAAGCAGAGTTCAGAGTTGTTGCAAAAAGAATATGTGAAGGATTGTGGCTGAGAAAACTTTTGGGAAGAATTGTAGGCCAGAGTAAAGCATCCTATCAAGATCTATTGTGATAACAATGCAACAATCAATCTCTCACTCAATCCAGTTCAGCATGATCGCACCAAGCATATAGAAGTAAACATGCACTTCATAAAAGAAAAGGTTGAGGAATGGACTATTTGCATGACATATATCCCTACACAAGAACAAACTGTAGATATCTTTATTAAATGACTACCTTGACAAAACTTCAATGATTTCATATGCAAGTTGGACATGATTAACATCTACAGTCCAATTTGAAGGGGAATGTGGAAAACCGAATCACATCAAATAAGGAGGAAGGCAAAATTGATTAAAGATTATCTCCTTTCCATAATTAGTGTTGTATAGTATATTATTTGATTTCTTACTAGTTTTAGGAGATTAGAAGTTTCTTTTCTTTTTTACAACTTCTATTGTATTATAAATTGTAACTCATGACATTGTACAATCATTGAGAAATAAACAATCAATTTCTTTACAGTTCACTTCCAAAGTTCTGCTATACATTATATTCCCCTTAGTCTTATTAGTTGAAATTATTTTTAATAAACTTTCATCAAAGACCTCATCTTGGATGTGTTATGAGTTCATCCATGACTAATTTAGATAGATAAGGTCATTGTAGAATCTTGACACAAGCCTTAAGTAATAAGAAATTTGAATACTTTTGTCCCCACTAGATTTATTACCCTTGTCAAATCCTTTGTACACATCTCTTTAGATTTTAGTCAAATCCTTTGTACATATCTCTTTAGATTTTAATGTATCTAATAGAAATTCCAATTTTCTCTAGCACCCACCATAGCATTGCCTTCGGCGCTCTAGTCCCTATAACATGATATTTCTAATTTAGCCCTTGTTTGGNTTAATTTCAAAATTTCCATGTAGACTTACCTTTTCTCCACGTGACTATTCAAATCTCCCCAAACCAAGATGGTCACATAAATCAAACCCATCCATGCCTTCCTAAGATTATGGATTTGTTGCATTTTTAGCCATATTAGTGGACCATGTGTTAGGTTTTATCGACTGTTCTCTTAGCATAAATCTAACCAGTATAATTTTTTCTCGTACTTGTTTAGGGCGTGTTCGGTAGAGATTAAAATCGGATTAAAATTAAAAAACCAGCCGTTATTGTTGACTTTCGAGTGGGACCCAATAACGACTATATTTTCAATTTTAATTGGATTTTAAGTCATACCCAACACGCCCTTAATTTGTACTACATCTTTAATTCCAATTCAATGATTATTCTTACCCCATTTCTACTCTCTCTTACACTCATCAACTTTTATATCCCATGTTCTCTCGTTCATTTGTCCCCTCTCCTACCCATTTTGCTTCCTGTAACAAGCTAAGTTGAGACTCTGAGGTATGTGTGATACTAGTTCTCTGATGCGTTTAAAGTTGGAATTTTTCCCAGTAAATCAGTAATGACGTTTGACTTTGGATTGCTATTATCAACAGACTTGTATTATTAGTTTTTCAACTTGGATCATTGCCATGTTGTCTACTATCCTCATTTGACCTTCTGTTGAAATGATCTTTATGCAGCCGTTGGCTAGTGCTTATGGGCTTGCCAAACATAGAGATGGTCGTTGGGAATGGGCTATTGCTCCTGGGGTCTCGCCATCTCCCAGATATCAACATGCTGCAGTAAGTTCCTTTATTGATTAGTGCTATTGTTAGCTTAATTGGTCATACATATTTAGGGTTCATTACACAAAACAAAGTACATTGTCCCTTTTTTTCCTGGGCAAAATCCTAGACCCTTTTTCGTTGGCTTTTCTAGGTTTTTGTTAATGCTCGCCTTCATGTATCTGGTGGGGCCCTTGGTGGTGGACGTATGGTGGAGGACTTGTCAAGTGTGGCTGGTACGTCTCTTTTTTAGTTTTCTGTTATTTTTTCTTTTTCCCTTTCTTGCTCTACAAAAAACTTTATTGCTCACAAGAAATTCCGTGTTTCATCAACTTCTCAAAAATATTTTGCATGTTGTCTTTCTGTATAGTTCTGGATACTGCTGCGGGAGTTTGGTGTGATACAAAGTCTGTTGTTACTAGCCCGAGGACTGGCAAATACAGTGCTGATGCTGCTGGTGGAGGTGCAGAAGTTGAATTGACAAGGCGCTGTAGGCATACAGCAGCTGCTGTTGGTGACTTGATTTTCATGTATGGTGGTCTACGCGGAGGTAAGACACGACACCCAAAATTATGTTTTATTTGTAATCAGTTATGATTTTGAGGTGGTGAAGAGTAGGAGTTTCTTATTATTCTGTATGTGGTACATAATCATGTCTTTTGGATCCCTTTGCAAAGCATGAATTCTTTTGTCCCAATGTTAACTTCAGAGGAAGAAGTTGGTTTTATTTAGGAAAAAATTGGGATCCTCAGTATATCTGGGTCATTCATTTTGTGTGCCTTCTGTCAGTCTTACTGGGGATGATTCTGCTATAGTTATCGTTCATTGAACTCCATTGTCTAAGATCTCGGACGTGCTGTACATGAGCAATATATGATGTGATTCTTTATATTCCAGCAACCTCTGTTACAGTGTACTATAAAATTAGAAAAGAGCAACTGTATTTTGAAAAAGAGGTTGGAGTTACTTAATTTCTAAGATAACTTAATGTTAGATGGATGTCTTAATTTAAATGTAAATGCTCTCTCCTTGAAAATTATACTAGCAGACTTACTGAAGAAAATTGGTCAACGACTCACTTTGACTGCTAGAATCTTGAGGATGATGGTGGGATTTTTATCAGGAGAAAGACTGAATTAATATTGTGGCTACAAAAATGAAAAATCTCTAGTACTTTAGAAACAAGCTATCATACTAATTCTCTCAAAAAACATGGCCCATGCACAAGCCTTTGTCTTAGAAATGCAAAGGAGGGTGGACAAATGGAATGAATTAGCGTTTAAGGCACAACATAAATGGAACATCTATAGGTGAATAGTCAGATGTCTACAGACTTCGATCCTATGATATTGTATGGGACACCTTTCCTAGTTTGTTAAGAAGTTGAACTTTTTAAAGAATGTGTGCACATTTTTTTGGACTGCCCTACTGGTTAGAAGACTGAAAATAGGAGATCAGTAGCAATTTTGCCATTTAATTTGCCTCATGATAGTGGCATGTTAAAATTAGTTTATTACCTGCTATCATCCAGAACCATCTTTCATATCATTGTTCTGGTGTTAATTATACAAGTTAGCTCTTTTATGGATTTTGACATTTACAATCCCATGCCCTAGTTTGGAGCCTATTTCTATTGCCACACAGAAATTACTGTGATTTGAATGTTGCACTATTTTATTTTTAGGTTTTCTTTGGAACTCTTACTTTTGGGGTCTAGATCATATATTGCTTGTCTGGTTTGTTTGATGCTGGGGAGATACATAGATCTGAATAGCGTCTCACTCATAGAAGATTACACCAGCACGTTGATTATGTCTCAAAATTATTTAGAAAGTTGATCAGATTAGATATGCAAGTTGCCTATTTTTTATACGCACTAGTTCTCACTTCTCACAATGTGTAAAAATCTTAGTATGGAAAAACGTGTACTCAAATATTAACGGTTTGCACGATTACGTTTGCAGGAGTGTTGCTTGATGACTTGCTTGTCGCTGAAGATCTGGCTGCTGCTGAAACAACTAGTGCAGCTTCTCATGCTGCTGCAGCATCTGCTACGTCTAATGTACAGCTAGGGAAGTTTCCTGGTAAATTTGGATTTGCTGATGAGAGAATAAGGCCACTGGTGTCTGATGCTGCCGCTGATGGTGCAGTTGTGGTGGGAAGTCCTGTAGCTCCCTCTGTAAATGGTGATATGTTTACAGATATAAGCACAGAAAATGCAATGATCCTAGGTTCCCGGTAGGTTTTCTAGTATATATTGACATTGGTTTGTGTTCTGTTGTTTACAATTCACTCAGTAATTTTTTAGTTGCTTCAAGTTACAGATACTAAATTTGTCATTTTCTACAGGAGACAAAACAAAGGGGTTGAGTACTTGGTAGAGGCTGCAGCTGCTGAAGCCGAAGCTATTACTGCTACATTAGCTGCCGCTAAAGCCCGACAAGTTAATGGAGAAGTCGAGCTGCCAGATAGAGATCGAGGGGCAGAGGCAACCCCTAGTGGTCATATAGCTCTGCCTGATTCGGCTTCATCAAATATCTCTGCTCCAGCTGGAGTTAGGCTTCATCACCGTGCTGTGTGTATCAGGATAACGAATCTATAACTTTCATCTCAAAATTGTAGTCTGGTTGAAAATAAACACGTTTCATCCTATTCCTTCATCTTTGCAGGTTGTTATAGCTGCCGAGACTGGTGGAGCTTTAGGTGGCATGGTCAGACAGCTTTCTATCGATCAGTTTGAAAATGAAGGCCGACGAGTCAGTTATGGGACCCCAGAAAACGTCACAGCAGCAAGGAAACTTTTTGATCGACAAATGTCTATTAACAGTGTACCTAAAAAGGTACTTGTCTTCCTTCCCTACATTGCATTAAATTGTATCACTAACCATTATCCAGGGAATTTATTCCTGGAACGCAATGAAGGAATATCAATAATGAGTTGTTAAGTGAATTGCAAATGAACATTTAGTTAGGTGGAATTGCCTGGAGATACATGCTTCCCCATTTTATCTTGTATTATTTTAACTTAGATGGCATTGGAGGCTAACCAATCTGTGACACCGGGATGAAGTCAGATGCATTTTTGGTTGGCATTTCTTCCTTTAGAAATGTGTAAGCACGAGAAGTACATCAAAGCATTATATCTTTCCTTGTTCTAAGATTTAGTTGTTTTTTATTTTGTTTCTGGAGTTTTTGTGACTGTAGAATTGCAAGTTTGAGGTGCTACTAATTTTTTTTTTCTCTACTCATTGTGAAATAGTTTTTTGAACTTCTAGTCTCATGTGGTCTCTGTTCCCCTCCACCAGGTGATTGCTCATCTTCTGAAACCTCGTGGCTGGAAGCCTCCAGTTCGTAGACAGTTTTTCTTGGATAGCGATGAGATAGCAGATCTTTGTGATAGTGCTGAGAGAATATTTGCTAGTGAACCTACTGTTCTACAGCTGAAGGCTCCTATTAAAATATTTGGTGATTTGCACGGGCAATTTGGGGATCTTATGCGTCTTTTTGACGAGTATGGATCTCCTTCAACTGCTGGAGATATAGCGTAAGAGTTCGTATTACTGCACATCTACATGCTTTAGGTTCTTGGTACCAAATTCTTATATGTGAGATAAAGTTAAATTTATCACGTTAGCTATGACACATCCCTATGTCTTTCTTTTTTTCCTCAGTAGTACATAAAAAATACCATTTGGAATGCAATTAGTAGATGCTATCAAAAAAATATTTGATTTCAACGTTCTTTGCATGTTATATCAGATTGGCTAACCCTTCTCATTGTTTAGGTTAGTATTTGCAACTCCTTCGTAGCTTGTAGTTATTATGCCTTGATTCCATTCTTCTGGTTCACTGTAGAAGCATGCACTATCTTTTTATTGCAGCGAGGTTCTGAGGCCTTCTGAGAAATCATAAATGTTCAAGATCTTTTTTCCCCTTCCGGAACTTTCTGTCATATTTAATCCTGTTCTCAAAGCACCTTATGGATCATGAGTATTTATAATCTTTGGATCATAAATACAAAAATGTTATTCTGTATGCAATATATAAGCATCACAACCTTATTTATGGATGTTTGCTGTAAGTAAATTTTGAGAAGTTGCATCAACAATAATTTCAAATACCACATCAAAAACTATTTGGATTCATTGCTTCCTGATTGTGGACACTTTGCAAAAGTTGACTTCATATTTTTCCTTATATCTAAATCTAGTCTCTTTCACCTTCCTACTCTTCACCTATAAGTTCCTCTGAATTCGAATTTTTCAGTGTTCTTGCTTTCTTTTAATACCTTTTTAGCCAACAGAAAGTGGTCCACTTGAAATTTATAGATCTGTTACATTTCATTTGCTTCTCAGATAGCTATGCTAAATTAACATCTCTATCGTTTCACTCCTTAGCCTGCCATTTTTCTAATTTACAAGGGATTTCAAATGGAGGCGACTCCAAGTAGTGCTGCTTAGAAAATAGTTTTTGGTTTTGGTTCTAGGACATGAAAAGCTTGTTGGTCAAGTATTCAACATCATAAATCCCATTGATTAAAAGAGAGATGCCTTTATATTCATTTGGTATACTTTTGAATGATTACTGGTGTTGCTTCATCAATTCTAGTAGCATCTTGTTAAACCCATGGATGAGAAGTTTAATCTGGTTGCATGTATAGTCTGCAGTGGATAGTAACTTATTAACTGGGGGTTAGAAGATGTGACCTTAATGGATAGGATGAAGTTGTCTGAGGAAATAGGAATAGAATTTTCCCATTGAAAACTTTTTATGTGCTTTATATAGATACTGCAATCCTTCCTTAGCAAGCTGTGTGGCAGTTGGGCACCTACAATGCATCTTTTGTTTAGACAGCTGGTCTAACTGGTTTTTGACTATTGACCAATAAGAAGAAAATAATGGTTAATTATTTTTAATGTGCAAAAAGGATAAGTCGGTTGCTGCACCATTTCATATGCTCGTGTGACTTACAGCTAGTATCGTTGTTCTTGTTCTGGGTTTTATAGCACATGCCTTCTTCTTTGAAGACTCCTTGATTCATGGAATATGTATAGATCAATGTAGTTGCTCTGTCTGGTTGGGTGAGGGTGCATGATATGTGAAATCTTCAAAGAAATTGAGCATATTAAGGGTGTGCTCTTACCTTAGTTTGCCTGCTTTGAGGTTGAGTATTTGTTTTAATATCTATGCATTTTTAGTCTTTCTTCTAGTTTTGTGTTGCCTATGTGGTTTCCCCCCACCATTTAAATGCAATTCTGGAAAGGATCAGTTTACTTTTCTAATATGTTTACAATTCTCAATAAATTTTTAGTCCATTTCACACTACTAATACTGAATGGGTGAAAATTGTGTTCTCCCTCGAATAAGATGTTCATCCGTCCACCTGGTGTACCGTGATTATATGTGAAAAGCACTAACCAAATTGTTGATTATATTGAGTTTGATTCTGTTGTTGTTACATCTGAACTACTTCATTGATTGTCAAAGTTTGTTCACTTTTTTTATGCTAATTTTATAGAAATAACTATCAGATATATAGATTACCTCTTCTTGGGAGATTATGTTGATCGCGGCCAACACAGCTTGGAAACCATAACTCTTCTCCTAGCTTTGAAGGTTCTTGGCCTGTCTATCACTATCACTATAGCAATTATCGTTTCTTATTCCCTTCCTTTATAATGAACTGATCTAATGTCTTTTCATGAAAACAAATGAATACTCAGGTTGAGCATCCCCATCAAATACATTTAATTCGTGGTAATCATGAAGCTGCAGATATCAATGCACTTTTTGGCTTTCGAATTGAGTGCATTGAACGCATGGTAAATTATTGTAGGATTTGCATAATTTTCTCTCATTTCTGAATAAAGTTGATCTTAAGACGGTGTATGGAACAGGGCGAGAGAGATGGAATCTGGGCATGGCAGCGGATAAACAGATTGTTCAACTGGCTTCCTCTGGCAGCATTAATTGAGAAAAAAATTATTTGTATGCATGGTGGTATTGGAAGATCAATGAACCATGTGGAACAAATTGAGAATATTCAGCGTCCAATTACAATGGAAGCAGGATCAATTGTCCTTATGGATTTGTTGTGGTTAGTGGATGTCTGTCATTGCTATGTTTTTGTCACAATTCTTCTAATTTTCCTTAATTCTAGTATTACAAGTAAATATTTCCTTGTAGGTCTGATCCCACGGAAAATGACAGTGTGGAAGGATTACGACCAAATGCAAGAGGTCCTGGATTAGTTACCTTTGGGGTAGGGGTTTTCTCTTTACATGTTTCTTGCAAACTTTCTTCAATTTTGATTATTTGGATACATGTGATGATTTCCTGTTTCATTATGCACCCATTTTTTTACCATGATTATACTAGTCAATAGTCATCCCTCTCTCTCAAAGTGGGTGTGTGTGTCTACACATTTCTGATTTTGAGTGTTTGGCGATCGATTTATCATGCGGGGAAAGGTAACTTCAGATATGAAGATGTGACAATGATCAAAGAAACGCTTTTGGATTTAGAATGGCTTGTGATTTAGAGCCAGCCGTATATTTTAAAAGACTCCCATGTGATAAACATTTAGAAATGGCCACTTTCTTCACCCATATAGATTCCCTCCTTTATTGCATAGGGCATAATTCTTTTTACAAGGATTTTAAGGTTTTTTCTGGTTTGAGCCTAACTATTCAAGAGTCTCTTATTGCGACATGGTTATTAAAAAATGGAAAAGAAATACCATAGAGGTAGAGTCCATAATATACTATGGTTGAACCTACGCAGTCAAATGCAAGTTACTTCCAGTGATAAAGTTGAATATAGAATATTGATGAAATAGCCACTTGATGTGGGATAACATTTGCTACTGCTTTAAGAATCTAGCAAATGAGTTACTAGGAAAGTGTAAAGATACGAAGGCCCACTTAATACATAAATACATTGGTGGAACTAGAAGTTTTAGATAGTGATTTTGGCAAAAAAAAAGAAAAAGGAATGTTATAGAAACTTAATTAAATATATACTGTGAAGGCTTCTGTAAAGTATAGGCTAGCAAAAAGGAATGTTAAAAAGGGTAATTTTAGAGTCCTATGTAGATGCCTGTGAGAAGTATTATTGGAACCAAAGATGGAGAAAAAGCTTTTTATAATATATCTGAGCAAAGGGCAAAAAAGTGATCTAAACCAAGTTAAAAGGATTATTCAACTTGTACATTTAGGTGTACAACCTGGGTGACATAATGCACAAGTGACATTCTGTCATTAGCTATTGGGAATACCTATCTCATCTGGAAACTTAGACAGGGAATCTATCTAGACCAATAGATTTCTTCTCTATGAAGCTCATATCGTTCTAGTATATTTACTATTTATATCTTCTATAGAATTTACAAAGCCAAACTCATGTGATGCCTTCTATTCAAAACAGTTCTTCTGTCACCGAGGGTGTACACCTGAGTGTACATATAGCAAAGCTCCAAGTTAAACATGTCAAGGATGAAAATTAATTTCTGTGTTCACAGCAATAAGATCAGGAAATATGGAGAACTTTTTTGAATAGAAGGCATAACATGGGTCTGGGTTTGTAAATTCTATTGAAGATATAAATGGTAACTATACTAGAATTATGAGCTTCATAGAGAAGAAATCTTAGAGAAGAAATCTATTGGTCTAGATGGATTCCCTGTAGGTGTCCAGATGAGATGGGTATCATATGGCTGATGATATTATTCAGTTACGTCTGAAAGAGTAAAAGGGTGCGTGGTAAATGGAGGAATGACATAATTTATCTAGTTATAAGAATAAAGGGAATATTTAAGATTGCAATGGCTCATGGGTTGAAAATGTAGGAAAGGGTAGTTGAGTTTGATTGAGGTGTAATTCACATTTACTAAAAAAAATAAGATTTACAGATGTTTCGTGTTAATTTAGAAGTGCGAGCAAAGTATTCCATGGATGCTATAGAGAAGGATTTTTAATATATATATATATATTAAAAATATATGTATGTATGTATGTATGTATGTATAGTAATGTTCTTAATGATATGTACCATATTGGATGCTAGTTTACAATAGGAGAATTTATTTGGTTTCCTTATTAGTTAAAATGTTTTGGCTCATATAAGTTTCTGTTTTGCAGCCTGATCGTGTAATGGAATTTTGTAATAACAATGATCTTCAATTGATTGTTCGAGCACATGAATGTGTGATGGATGGATTTGAAAGATTTGCTCAGGGTCATTTAATTACTCTCTTTTCAGCCACAAATTACTGCGGTGTGCTCCTGAATGATTAAACAATTAATTATTGCTTGACTAATTACGCTCGTAGATCAGCCATTCAATTTTTTATTTTTTTCCGTGGGACTTGTTCTCTTAAGTTTCAATTATAATATTCTTCTGCAGGAACTGCAAATAATGCTGGTGCTATATTGGTTTTGGGTAGAGATTTAGTGGTGGTTCCAAAACTTATTCATCCGTTGCCACCTGCAATTTCATCTCCAGAAACCTCTCCCGATCACCATACAGAAGATACATGGATGCAGGTGCTACTGTATCTTGAACTTTCGGTTTTGTTATGTGTTACTTTTCCATTGAGTTTCTTCTCATCTCGTGCTGAGATAATTTTACTTGTGTTGTCAAACTAGGAGCTTAATGCTAACAGACCACCAACGCCAACTAGAGGGCGTCCACAAGTTACTAGTGACCGAGGTTCTGTAGCTTGGATCTAGATCATGCTCTCTGGTTTTCCTATACGTCTTCAAGCCCTATGCAAAGATCCCCAATTTATAGTGATTTGTACATAGCATGATGCAATGTGACGATTCCTGGAACATCCTTATCCACTTGGGACGGGTGGTGGATCAGGCTTTGGACTCCAGTATCTTTCATGCACTTCAAAGGTTGCCAGAAGATGAAGAGACAAGTTTGCCAAGGCAAGTTGTCCGAATTCATTTCAGCTGTTCATAGTTTCCAAAATGTTATTCCTAAATGAGGCTCAAACAAGTGGAAGTTACAGCATGTCATTTCTTCCTTCGGTAGGAAGATTGTGTATTTCTCGTTAGTCCTATATTCTTTTGTTCCTCGGGTAATTTTTTTTCCTGCTTTTGAAGTGCCCCAAATCCCCAATACGTGATTGGTGAGAGATATTCGGTGTTAAGATCTTGTCCATTCATGTATAATAGAGAGATTAGAGGGTGTTGCTTTGTGTAATTTGTGTTTTTACTCTACAATATATCCTTTCAGGTAAAAAAAAAAAAAAGGGAGCTATTTTTTTCTTTAGCAGTGGCTGCCATGCCATTAGGTTTCTTAATTTCAGTGCAAATTATATATATCCTGGTTATCGAGTAGATGGACATATCCTTTAACCAATGGCGATTTGCACTTTAATCAAACCTTTTATGCGGTTATGTTTTTAAACTTGCAATTTATGACAGAATTCCTTCCTTTTTCAACTGTTTTTTAATACAGTTTACTAGGGGCCTGAATGCTAATTTTGAAAAAATGAGTTTAAAAAAAATGGGATTCTAAGGACATAATTGAATGAAAACTCCGTTTTGGAGCCAAAATTCCCTACATAAAGGTTTTAACAGTTCGAAAAATACTAACCAGCATATTTTCATTGACAAATGACAATTACTTGGAACTGTAAAATTTAAATATTTTGATTCTAATATTAATTAAGAGACTAAAGAAACAAGTAATAAAAAATGCCTTTAATCAAGGAACCAATACTGTCTATTGTCTAATCGTATTAGTCGAACTATTATCAAGGCAAAACTATTTAATTTTTTTTTATAATCGTGAATGTTCGGATCAATTTACGCGCACCTCGACTAATTCCACGGGGTCTTGAAGTTTACGACAAGACAACTATTTTATAGCTGCCATTACAATATTCTATATAGGTGATATATAAGCAGCTATTACACTATAGGTATTTAACATCTGCGATTATGTCACGAGATTAAAATGCGTGTCCAAACAGGGCCATGTTGAATGGTATAGTACGATAGTTCACTGTGGCTTAAATTTGATATAATTGTAAGCAAAGCCGCCTCAAGCAAACCATAAATTGGTTAATGATCAGTAAGCAAGCATCCGAGCTAATCAGCCTCGCTTCACAGGTCTTTGAACGTAGGATTTGTTAGGATCTTCCGTCTTGAGCTTTGGAGGCCGAATCTCTCCTTTCTTGACCTGCACAAGTACGAAATAGAAATTGGGAAAACGTCATAAATAATCCTTCCACAAGTACCCTAAATGAAAGCAGCAGTGAAGTCTCACCTTCTTTCCACCTTTCATAAAGTCTCTCCAACTGGAAACCTGATGTAAAATAGAGATAATCAACCATAAAGAATGAAGCTCATTTCATGGAATTTAAGGATACCATACCGAATAAATGAACCACAAGCTACAATGTCTAGTCCGGAGTCTGGAAGAAAGGCAGATGTCCATGCAAATATCAAGAGAAATACTACCTGGGGGCAACGCGTCTGAGATGAGACGATTTTGTTCAATTTTGACCAACATAGTAATGTCCAAGTTACTTAGCCAGGTATGGAAAACGTATCAAGTTGGGGAAGGAAGGAAGGAGAAATGTTGATCCACTAATGAAAG
Organism: Fraxinus sp. D2006-0159; assembly: GCA_903798375.1. Lineage (NCBI taxonomy): Eukaryota > Viridiplantae > Streptophyta > Magnoliopsida > Lamiales > Oleaceae > Fraxinus > Fraxinus sp. D2006-0159. Next base: position 2,517 of record CAIGRQ010026608.1, on the reverse strand, counting down.
AAATGTCCATACTTTTTGCATCTAGGATGGAAAAACAGAATGGGCAGCATTATTTTTCAAGGTTTGATGACACAGTGGTCAACTTTTATTTCCACTTATCGAGAAAGAAAGAATGAATACTGAGGAGAAGATAGCGAATCATATATTGATAGTTCCAATATCAACGATGTTGTGAGCAATACTCATGGGTTAACATCAGCAACCAACAATTGCAGTACGTATTTCCATTCGTTTGACTTTCAGATTCTTCCATCTTTCTTCCAGACCAACCATGAACCACCCATCATACAAATTTCTTGCACAATCAAACTACATGGTTTCAACATGACATGCCTACTTGCAATTTTTTAATATTCACATGCGCAAATGGCATATGGAATATAAACAAGCAGCCTTGTCGACAAAATCACGTCGCAATATGATGCATGCTGAATAAGAATACAACCTCGTAGACCCAGGGCCAACAGTACCAAATCAAATAGCATGCTAGAACAAGATATAAAATGGATAATTTCATAAAACAAAGTTGAATGAAACTATATCATTTAGAATACAAGCTGGCAGTCCAACAATTCTTAATCATATTGCATGCTTAAACAAGCTATAACATGGATAATTCCATAAAAATTATGTATGTATGAAACTAACCCTCTGTTCTCTGGTTCCTTCCCATTGCTCCTCGTGTTCACGCTTTCTTTTCCACATCTCTTTAGTTTCTTCCTCATCTTTCTTTAATCTACCTTCCTCCTCTGATATCTATGAAATTCAAAAATAGAATGATGATATAGAAAGTGTAATCATCAAAGGTAGAACAAGTGCAGTGGTGCTCATACCCTCATCTGCATTTTCCTTCTCCTCCATTCTTGATCTGTTAACAGTTCACGAACTTTTAATTTTAGTTTCTGCTGGAATTCCTCTGACCGTTCATATTCTTGCTCGTATTTTCCCTGTATCATGTTTTATTGAAAATAAGTCAATGAGTTGTTTGTCATCCAATCAGTCATCTTATTATAGTTATAAATTTCAATCACAAATAGGTAAAGATGCACTCTTTCTATTTTGCTTCTCTTTCTTACTGATCAGCAATAATTGTGATGCAGGGGGAAAGGATGAAGAATACACACATTAAGGGCAAAAAAGCAGATAACCTATGGAAGCTGTACATTATTACTTCAGAACTTCAGACAGTAAAAAATACGCAAGAAAGTAATGTTGGTGACAATCAATTACCTCTTACCTCATCCACTAACGACTTCAATTTATTAGCAGTATCTTTTTTCAGCTGCTTTTTCCTCTTTGCTCTAAGCTCTTCTGCACTCCATAATTAGAACAGTGAGCCTTCTTCAAGATTAGTCATTTATTAGGGAATAAGTAAAAGCAAAAAAAAAAAAAACTACACAGCTCCCTAAAAATTAAAGATATCATTGTACATGGAAAAAAACATCAACACCAAATGAATAGGAGACAAAAAATGTAAGGGTAAGGAGTGAAAAAGAAAGAACACACAACAACTTTTAAAGCATCACGGTAAAATAAAAAATTTCAAATTTTCAAATTCTTAAGGGAAAAAAAATATGGGTGTTTTATGTTCAATTAAAAAGGACAAACAAATTCAAGAATTTCACTAAAGGTTCAATCAAAAGATGATTAGAAGGGAGTGGAAAGCAGGACAACATAACAAAGGAGAAAGTTAGTAACTGGGATTGTCATTTGTTACGAGGAACTGAACTATACCAAGGCCAGAGAGCACCATTAATTTAACAAAAGATAAAAGATAAAACTGAATATTAAATTGTGAGAACGGGAAAAGATAGCTTCTTAGAACAAATATATACTTCTCGATACAAGACTTTTGAAATTTCAGGCATGGATCGACTTTTATGGTTGGCACATTAAGGTCTTGTTTGAGCCCCATTTTTTTTTTTTTTATCAAAAAATGCATTTTGTAATAATGTTATGATGGAGTGTGTGGTTAAAAAATAAGGAAAAATTTTGGGTTTGCGTATAATATTATTTTATTGAAGAATGTGCGGTTGAAATGGGGTCAAATCACTGTTTGATAATACATTTTGATGGAAAAAAATGGCTAAGTTTCTCAACATAATATTTTCTGAAATAATGGGTTTGCTGCATTTGCATTTTATACAGGGTGTACCCTTGCTGGCACTAGATCAATCAAGCATTACTCATTGGCAAACAAACAAATCATTCAAGTTTATAAACTATAATATAAGAGGTGTACCCTTGCTGGCACTAGATCAATCAAACATTACTCATTGACAAACAAACAAATCATTCATGTTTATATACTATAAGATGAAGCGAAAAGATTACGTTGCTGAACTGAGAATATAAGCCCTAAAGCAGTGATAGTTTTAAACACGCAAAAGAAAAAAAAAAAAAAAAAGCTTTTAACAGAATAAAATAAGGGCAGCGCAAACATGGAGTCCTTGAACAAAAAGTAAGATAGCACAAACCTTTTGCTGCATTAACTTGGTTCAAAAGATATTCCCTCTC
>CAIGRQ010026603.1:0-10258 GCA_903798375.1 Fraxinus sp. D2006-0159 | reverse complement strand
CTTGGTGGGTCCGCCCCTGGCTATAGACTCCCAAACCAGAAATTTTGGTCGAGCCAATAAATACCATTCCTCTACATTCCTGTCCCCATATTATTACAACTTTATGGACACAGTCAATTACTGTTCGGGTGTACTATATATGGACAGCACAAGGGTGTAAATTACTTTTAAATTGTTAAATTTTGGTTAATATAGTAAAAGAGAGTATTAGCTCATTTGGAGTAATATTTTTATCATATGAATTCAATCCCGTTTCGATAATCTCTAAATTTGATACTTACTAATATAACAAGTCGAGTATATATGATGGGATTTTGAAAAGCTATATTTGAGCGTATATATATACACGGAATTGATCTCCTAAACACTCGACATCAAATGACGTGACACACTATAATAGATGATATGAGACAATTATTGATTACACCACATATTATAATATGCCACATCGCCTGGTGCTTAGCATAAGTTAAGCACCAATACTTAAAAGGCCAGTCTTGTATGTGTGTGTTACAACTCATCCATTAGACGTCGAGTTTCAGGTTTATTAGTTCAATTAACAAATTTTATGTTTTTTAGTTGCCGCTGATCACCTAATTTTCTTCTTTAATCTTGCATTAGTTACAACTATTTTAAGGTATATTTTCTTCTTTATCAAAAGAATAGTGTGTAGTAATATTATGTCGAATATTGGACGAAGTTAGTGCATGCAAACAAGAAGTTATTAACGAAATTTGGAATTTGCTACTCGTACATAAAAGAACATACATAATGAGTTATATAATATTATATGAAAGGAAGAGATTGGATGAAAAATTGATTATATTTTAAACTGGTAAATAATAAAGTGTCATGTGACATTATGTAATAAAATATGTAAATCTTAATATACATATAGTAAAATCATTTATGCATTAGAGTATAAAACTGGTTGGCCCTTTATACATGGATGGAAGAATTATTGGACCATATGCTGTGTTTCCAAATAAGGTAAAATACGAAAAAAAAAAATGTTAGGCGCAGATCCAAACACGCAAGTGAGCTGTAAGTGCTTGATTTGTACCAACATATTTCAGGTATTGGATATTGTTTGTCTGGTGTTTTCGAGATTGGAGATTGTAACTTGGTAGAGGAAGGAGAATAGGAAGCACCCTAACAAAGTTTTTAATACAATGATTCAAGAGTAGATTAGGACGAATATTTTGGTAGAAAATATTGAACTCACAGTATTGATTCAGACTTGTGGCAAGATAAGTGTGCGATACCGAGCGACGAGCGAAACGACGAAAAATATTGTATTCAAATACTCGGATTTTCTTCAAGAATTGCGGCTCCATGAATAACCCGCCTATGGATTGTTCCCTCAAATGATAGAAAGAATAAAGGATTTTGAATTGTTGAGCCTGAGATGGAACTAGTTACGATGAATTTCCCTGTTCATGAGGATCGACAAAATCAAATATGTCACTACACGAGCAATGAGTGCCAAGAACAAGTCGATCAAGACTTGCACAAAACCATTATTATGGTTAATGGAGTACCCATGGGCGGACCCACATATGGGCCTACAGGGGCACATGCCCCTNGAATTTCCCTGTTCATGAGGATCGACAAAATCAAATATGTCACTACACGAGCAATGAGTGCCAAGAACAAGTCGATCAAGACTTGCACAAAACCATTATTATGGTTAATGGAGTACCCATGGGCGGACCCACATATGGGCCTACAGGGGCACATGCCCCTGTAGATTTTGAGTTTTTTTAATTTTTTTATTAAAAAAAAAAACTAAAATCAAGACAAAAGCCCAGCCCAACCTCGTAACCGTGAGTCTCTCTCCCTCATCTCTTCTAGTTTTCTCTCCCTTCTCCCCTCTAGCATCTCGTAATCTTGTTTCTCCTCCTCTCCCTCCCAAAAAAATTAGATTGTGTCCCCCTAATTTCGAAAGTCTGCGTCTGTCCATGGGAGTACCTTCCTAATAAAACTAATTCCAAATTTTATCATATAATCTTGGCGTTGACCAATCATTCTCAGGTCACGTTCCACAATTTAAAAAATAAAATGCACGAAATAGATGAATATGATTCACTGCGAAATTTCGGTTTATTATTGACAAAAGGTACAACTACCCATGCACGCGGAATTGGAGTACAATAAACATTTGTATACAAATACAGTCAAATATCGAAGCAAACAAACAGAATGGTTGGAAGGGAACACAATGGGGCCTCTTCACTTGATTACAATTGATCAAATTTGTAAAATTTTCACTTATTTTACCTCGTCCATTTCTTTTCTATTAAAATATATAAGCTCAACCACGTACGAGTCGAATCTTGAACCCAATACAACTTGAGTCCTTGTGCGGGCCCCACCTGCGGCCAGGCCTTTGGCACAATAGGCTATGTGTAACGACACGAGTTTCGTATACAAGTTGATAACACATTACTTAATGTCCGATTTAAGAGGGTATCAATCCTCTTACCCCTTACGATTTTACTATTGTATCTTTTGGGATTCGAATCCTTGAGTGCATGACAAAAAGTCACGAGGAATAAGAAGTCATATACTCTCTCAAATCAAACTATAGTAATGATTTAAATGTTTGGGCTAGAAGTCTCCTTGTTACAAAAAATGCGCATTTTGTAACGACCCGAGCTTGTATCCAAACCATTATATGATACATACTTAAACTTCTCTTAAGAGAGATATCTTAACTCCAATTCTTAGAAAACACTACAAAAAATTGTGATAGTTAAGATGACTCAAGTTCTTCTAAACCCAGACAGTACATATAATACAATGACTTGAGTATTTGAGCTCGAATCGTTACATTGTGTCAAGTCTGAGCTCACCATAGACAAGGTCATTCCGAACCTAAATCATCTAACTTTATTTATTATTTAACTGTCGAAATGGTCCGACTTTATCTGCACCACTAGCACATGCTTTTTGGTACCCCTTTTTCTTTGAGGCGAAGGTTGGTTTGTGGTTGGTTTCTTGGAAACTCCCTCGTGTAAAGTTGGGTCGGGAATTTGTAGCTAGAATAATACTGCTATACAGATTTTCTACATGTAGATTTGTCCTCCCCGATTATGTTTTGTCCTTATTAGTAATAAATGAGAAGATACATTGAATTGGATGTTATAAATTTTAAGGAATAAATTATATTCAAGATTAAAAGTTCAGTGACTGGTGGATTTTAGATACTTGTCCTAACTCAGTGAAACATTATTCAGACCACGAGATAAAGCCATAATCTTTAATGGTGAATCTTAGTTATTCGGGTTCTTTGCATCGAGGGTAAACTTTATACACGTGCCCACAAGAGCATGTTTTAGCCTGTTTGGTAGAGATTAAAATCTATATTTTAATTTAAATCAAAATTTACAATTAATTTTAATAATATATTTCATGGAATCTACAACTTTTCAATTATATATTTCATCAACATTTATCAAAATTTACTAAAACTTTGATTTTGCCCTCATCGAACTAGGACTTAACATGCTTAGTATCAATTTAAATGACATAGACTATATTTATTTATTGGATCCATTAGCCGATGAACAAGGTTCATGCCCCGAAATAGCATTGTTCTTGAATTACTCACATATATTCAAGAATTGTTGAACCTATCAAAGTGTGTAAGTGTGCAATCTATTTAGTGGAAATTATATCATACCGGAATTTTAAACTTTCAATTTCAAAAATCAAATTAACATGTTTTTATTTCAAAAATCATATGATAATTAAAATTTTAAAATATTAATAATTATATTACAAAATCAAATATACATATTCATTATGCCCAATCATATACACCAAAACCCTAATTATTTCATCCTCCCCATTTTCTCTGCTCTACCTCCCCATTTTCTCTCTATGCTCTACCTCCCCTTCTCTTTAGCTCACCGTCACCCATTTTTTCTCTCTAAAAAATGGAGGCAGAATTCGGGCCATTGCGTGCGGTATCCATCTCATTCTCTCATCTCTCTCTCTCTATTTGTTACTCGACACTTCCGGGCACTGTTGCGAACTCGCGGCGATACCTGGTTGCTAGAAGTCGAGACGGCGCCGCGGTTGGATTGTGGTGGTGGTGGTGTTTGGGTGGCTGTGGTCTGCCCGCCATGGCCGGGATCTACAGCTTGGTTTTGGGTGTGTTTTCAGTTAGTGGTGGATGGGGGTTGTGGTGGTGGTGGCGGCGTTTGGGTGGTGGTTGCTTTGTTAGATTCAACGATGGCAAAGGTTCCGATCGATAAGGCCGATTGTCGCGATCGTTGCAAAAATTAGGTTTTCCGTTTCTCTTTCTTTTTCCGATTTTGTGGTGGCCAAATGGAGGATGATTTGTAATGTATTGAAAGTGCAAACGGTCGTGGAAGGTTTGGGGATTTTGTTGGTGGATGTGGGTGGTGCAGTGCGCGTTGGATCTGTGTGGTGTGCGGTGGTGGTGGTCACGTTGATTCGAGACGATGATTTTGTTGTTGTGAGTTGGTGATGGTGGTTCTGGCGACAGTGGTTTAGGTTATTGCAATGGTGTGGTGGTGGTAACAACCTTTGGTAGTGGTCACAAATGATTTGATTGATAGTGATCAATAAATTGGTTGGTGTGTGATCAATAAACAATATGTGACCAATAAAACAGATAAATTGTGATAAATACATACTGTGCGGCCTTAATATATTTGATTAATAAAATAAATGTTTAATATATTTGATTAATTAATTTACTAATGGGTTTACGTGAATTTTATGGTAAATGTTTTAGCAATGTATTATTGGCTAGATTGAAGTAACCAACGTGTCAATTTGATCAATTATTGTTAGCCGCTTGATCGATTGTAATAATCAAGAGGGCCCCCACAATGTTCCTTTCCAACACGTACAATTCGTTCGTTTATTTTGGCTGTATGCAAATATTAATTGTACTCCAATTCCGCGTGCACGGTTGGTGTTGTACCTTTTACCCTAAGCTCAAATAGTCATCCAAATTTGGTAGTGGATGTTATGTTTTTTTGCATGTTTTAAATTGTAGAAAACTGTGGGATGTGACACGAAAATGATAGATCTATGTCACCAACAGGCGTTGGTTTGGATTTTTCTTTTTTCCTTTTAAATGAAAATTTTGAGTTATTTTAAATGCGAAACTAATCGAATAGATCATAACATGAAGCATGTTCCAACGTGTTCGATGTGGAATACTGATTCACTCTAAATTGTTCATAAATGGTAAAATAGAATGTTGGCTTGGTCTGATTCGATGCAGTGCAATTCAATTTCTGCATGTGAACTTATGTTCATCACAACTAGTAATGAATAATATTACTCGAACAATAATTATATGATTTTCTTGAAACTTCTACCTAAATTAAGTGATCCAATATACATTAATAAATATATTGCTCGAACACACGCTACGTAGATAATGATAGTGTTACGAAAATGTTAACATAATGCAATAACATTATGAATAATGTTATTTATTATCATAATTATAGATAATTGATGATGTAACAATTTATGTGGAATAATGAAATTGGACAATTCAATTTATAAAGATTGAACCCCAACCTTGAGGACCCCCACCTGCCTTGCCCTCAACTTTGGTGAATGAGGTAAATCGCAGGTTATGCCTACAAGGGTATGGGGTGGAAGGCTGCTTGTACACTTGCACTTACCTAGGGGCCAAATCCATATTTCAGGATTCGAACCTTTGACGCGGCAGTCTCAAACAAAAGTTGGAGCTTTTCCACATTTTCCTTTTATCACTTGGAGATGTACCCTGGAGACGACAATTCAATTTATATGAGAGAGGGAGAGTGGAGATAGAGATACAAGTAATAATAAATTGACTCATTATCGATGATTTATTATCGTGATAATAAATATCATTACTTTATCACGAGATACTTCAATCTATTTAGGCTTGTTTATAAAGTTTATTCTCAATACAAAGAACCCAAATCAATGTGCAGTGAAAATATTCCATGAATGTTGTACGGGCAGAGGACAGTATGTTAAATCCACCAATGATTAATCTTTGAACCTTAACTATAAGACAAATTTGTACACATCAAACTTATACACCCAATTCAATGTATCTTTTAGCATATCTTGCACTATCCAAATATGTCATTTCTCTAATAACAACAAAACAGAACCAGTGTCAACAAATATTCAGATAAGAAATTGTATAGCAATTTGGTATGCATCTTTACACTTATTCTTACTTTTCTTAAGGCCCGATTTGGTATAAATTAAAATCAAATTTTTAGTAAATTTTAATAAAAGTTGATGAAAAGAGTGGTTGAAAAGTTGTGAACCTCATGAAATATATGGTTAAAATTAATTGTTGACTTTGCCTAAATATTAAAATCAGATTTTAGTCTAAACCAAACAGGAGGTAAAGCGTGGTAGACAGTAAATGTAATCTTTAAGCTTTTACAAGTCTACATGAGTTAGACAAATAGAATCTCAAATTTTAATAAGATATCAAATGTTCGTTAAAGTTTAACGAGCAATTCATTCATATTAAGATTCAAACGAGTACCCGAAATTTTTAAGATTGATCCGTTCAGACGAATTATAAATACCGAAATATAATTTTGCTTATAAAGTTTTGAGACACATAAGGTTAGTCTTTTAATGTGGAATGCCAAAATAAAAAAAAAAAAAAGTAAAATATGATTAGAAGACATTATCAAACCTCAAACTCAATGTGGGTCCGACTGTGGATCCTACACACATGTGCGAGAGTTGTGTACGAAGTGTGCAAATAACAAATTTGTTTTTAGAATAATAACTTTAGTAACGCAACATAAAAAGAGCCACACCCACACCAACTTTACACCAGGCAATTTCCAAGAACTCACCCCCACAAAAAGCGACCCTAGCCAAAGTGCATGGACCCTGTCAAATTATTTCTCGAGTGCTTATATAACCCCTCTATCTTTGTACTTCTAATCCTCACTTGCACGACACTCTCAAGCAAAATTTCAAATTACGAAGTTTCAGTTTTTTTTTTTCTAGTGATAAATATTGAATCAAGAAAATTTCCCAACCTTTAAGAAATGGATCCATTTCATAGGTGTTCATATGTTACTACTTCCTCGGACTCCTCTTCTTCGGAATCTTCTTTGTCGGGAAGTAAGACTCCGAGAAATTTCCACAAATCGGAGAGAATAAAAGGGCCGTGGAGTGCGGAAGAAGATAAGATCCTGACCCGGATGGTGGAGCGACACGGCGCCCGAAACTGGTCATTGATCAGCAAGTACATAAAGGGTCGGTCGGGAAAATCTTGTAGGCTGAGGTGGTGCAACCAGCTCAGTCCAACGGTGGAACACCGCCCGTTTTCCACGGCGGAGGATGAGACTATCTTGGAGGCGCATGAGAAGTACGGGAATAGATGGGCCACCATTGCGCGGTTGCTCCCCGGCCGGACTGATAATGCGGTGAAGAATCATTGGAACTCGACATTGAAACGAAAATTCCTGCAAAAACAAGTGCTGGAGAAATCAATTGATGGTACAAAAAATGTAGCTTCTGGGTCTAGAGTGTGTCCTGTGAGTAATGATTTTGATGAAGATTATGATCCGATGACGACATTGTCCTTGGCGCCGCCGGGGTTGGACGGAGATGTAGTGGCGGAGACGCGGAATGATACTCTTCCGACAGGGTTTTGGGATGCGATGAGGAACGTGATAGCCAGTGAGGTGAGGGAGTGTGTTACGATGTCGTTTCCTGAATGTTCTCCGGCTTTTTATTAGCTGATGTTTTCCGGCAATTGATCAATAATATTCTTTGATCATATGTTATTAACTATTAATTAGTACATAATTTGTCTGTGACTAAGTTGAATTGGGTATAAATATTTTAACTTCTACAAATTTGAGAAATATTATCAGTCGATTTTCTATCACAAGCAAACATTATTCAATTTTATTTTTGCGAGAAAGAATGTAATGAACTCATAATCCAAGGAGCTTCAAGCTCGATTTCTGGTGACGTATCCTCCTATGAAGGGAGACGCTACAACCTCATATACCAGAGCCTCGTGGACGAAGTTGAAAAAGACTTCGATCCAGAAGAATATAGCTGCTTTCTAATGGAATCAAATTCCACCTAGTAGCGAAATCAACCGATAGAGAAAGCAACCCCAGGTCCCCAGCCTCTTTTTTTTATAAATCGCACTAGGCAAACTCGATATGACGGGTTCGATCGAGAAAGTGTTGGTAGATGATCATCCCAAATGGATACCCTAGCCTTTTTTATTTATTTGATTTCCTTGTGTTTCTAGTCGAAGAAAGCGAATTCTCCCAATAATCAATACATTCACTGACCTTGACCCCTATTATGTTGAGATCGTATTCAGAGTCGTGGTTGTGATCATTTTCCCAATTTAGCCTTTGGTCATTTGTCCTTAAAAGCAATGACCAAAAATTTGCATTGAAAAGGTGGAAAATGTGGAAGTGTTAGGTGATGGTCACAGACCAAACATGTCTTTATCGAGTAGAAAATATGTCCTAACTAAGGAGAATAATTCCACTTTATTAGGTTCGCAATGACGACATTTGAGTTTGACATTTCCCATATTTCAAACGTGTTTCTACTCTATTCTGTCCAACAATTTGTCTCCTTGACCATGCCAAGTTGCAGGCTTCAACGGCTTTTCATTTCAATTTGTGACCTCAATTATTGCAAATACTCTGTAGGCCTTGTTTGACCCGCATTATTATCTCATTAAAACAAAAAAATATGATCGTTATCCATCACATCAATATTTAAATTCAAAATTTGTATCTCTTGTGTGAGTGCAATAACGACTATATTTTTCATTCTCATTCTACAATAATTTGGTTCAAATAGGTGCTTAATATAAGTTAGGAAAAATCTATTCGTACTCTTTCCTTTACCCGTTCGTTTACACTTTCTCTCACGAGCAATGGGACCCACGTTCAAAATAAAATAATCTGCCCCCCCCCCCTGTTGTGAGGGGGGCAGTGGGGCCGGGTACACGGGCGTGTAAACGCCCGTGTACGAATAGCATGGCTCTATAAGTTATTAGGTCTGAGTAAAATTCAATCCAACCCAACTCAATCCAACTCGAATCGATCTTGTCGAGTTGGGTTGGGTTAGGTTGAAAAATTAAATTTGACATTGGGTTGGATTGGATCTCGGATTATGAATTAAAACCCAACTTAACCCAACCCAAACCGATAAATTTAAAAAAAAATACCTAAATAAAAAAAAATCTAAATAAACATAAAAGTGGAGACCGGAAAATGACTTATAATAATAGAAATTTTATTACGAGGCGACTCCAGCATATAACTTTCTGATCAACCATCACTAAAATTAAGCGTATGTATTTCGTTCTTTTAAAACTTTTTTTTTTCTACATATCCATTTTCAATTACACGTTCACACAATAAAATATTTTAAACGTAAATTCAAAATTTTTCCTTATTTTTAAACACAAGTTCTCCAAAAATTTACTATTCAAAACAATATTTTTCAAAAAAAAAAAATGGCCACGAAATAGGGACTAAACTCTTATTATTATCTTATAAGAGTTTTGATACACAGTAGGCACAGAGAAAAAAAAATAAACACGTTGAAAATAGTTGATATATATAGAAATAAATAATAAACAAATGGCAGAAGACAGTAATTCTTGTAAATGTAACTGAAGTCCAGTCTTGACACATTGTTAATAAGAGTTCGAAGCTAGAAATACGCAACAGAATCTCAATGAAGTGTGACAAATTTTAAGTCGAAAATATAAATATGATTTATCACCTGATTTTTTTAAAGAAAGAGGTTTGAACGTTCGACATTTGTGAAAGTGAAAATTACGGCTCGCCTTATTTTTGAAGATTATTATTCTAAAAACAGGGGGAGGTTTCTGTTAAACAATTCAAAGAAAAGAAAGAGAAAAAAGGAAGGTCAGAGTTTCATTAATTTTGCATAATGAAAATTGAATGCAAAAAGATAATTTAACCTAAATATAAAGAGATTATATATAGGAAACTAAAAGACTATTCTACCCTTAATAAACAAAAAAATAAAATAATAATATATTTCTTAACATCTCCCCTCAAACTCACTATGCGGCAGCTACAAGCATCAAGAGTTTGCCAACTAGAAAACGAAAACGGGAAATAGGATGCAATTTAGTAAAGAAATCTGCAAACTGTAAAGAAAAAGAAACAAAGGGCAAATTAATTGTGCCACGCTTGAGATGATGACGAGTAAGGTG
>CAIGRQ010026597.1:0-11098 GCA_903798375.1 Fraxinus sp. D2006-0159 | reverse complement strand
TCTATCAGTTCATGATTTCTAATACCCCAAATCATTCTCTCTTTCATTTCTCACTTTCCCTCATTTTGATCTCCTCTGGCTATAAACTACCCACCTCGATGGCACTATGAAAGCCCTGCGATGATGACGCCGCCATAGTGGAAGGAGTGTTTCTACAACAGCGGCATCTCTCGTTTTTCTCTATATTGCCCATTTTGGATCGTCTCCGATGACTGACCACCTATTGTGGCAACACTATGAGAGAGCTAGCACTGATCTCCACTATGCGCGTATCACTGCATATTGAGGGCGTAGCAGATCGGGTTTCTTACATTTTTTCTCTAGTCACAAGTGGTTATGTCGGTTGTAGTTGTGGTTGTTGGTTTGTTGGGTGGTGTTTGGTTGGATGGCTATGGTTGTGTGAGATTTCAATGTTTTCTTTGATGTGTGTGAGAATCCGATGGGCTATCTGTGGTTTTTGTTGGTGGCGATGGTGGTAAATCTTTGTTATTGGAGTGGGTTCGTTAGATCTGATGGTGGACCTAGTGGTGGTGGATCTGGCCGTGACAATGGCATTAGTGGTTTTGTAGTTGAAAATGGTGGATGTTGGTTTGTTTGATAAGTGGTGTTGGTGACGGTGTGACAGAAGGCGGTGGTAAAGTGGTGGTCACAAGTTATTGATTGTGACCAATAAATTGGTTAATGTGTAACTAATAAACAATATGTGACTTATAAAATTTGTGATTTGTGATCGATAAATAAATTGTAACATATAAAAAATTTAATTTGTGAGCGTGAATAATTTGTGACATAAAGTTTTTGATTTGTAACCAATTGATTCAATAATTTGTGATCAGATTGCATAGAATTGTGTAATTATTTAATAAAATATATTTTTAATTAATTATTTCATAAATAAAATTTAACCATTTCTAATTTTTGAAGTTTTAAAGATTGTTTCTTAGTTTTGAAATGTGTTATATTTAATTTTTTGCTTGTGAATTTTTCCCAAAGAGAATTGCCAAAACGCATGGAGAGGCACAATCCACAATCATGATAAAAGTTTTTGAAATGTGTGGTTAAAAAGTTGTAGGACTCATGAAAGACATGGTTAATATTAATTATTTGACTTTGATTCAAATTAAAATCTGATTTTAATCTGTAACAAACGGGACTTTAAGTATAGTTTTGATAAATGTAATGGATTTGAATATGTACGTGGACAAAACTCAGGTTTAGAGGTATAAAATGGTTCGTTATATTTGTCTTTTCACAAGTTAGTTTGTCAATATCCGTACATTTTGCTAGCCCAACCAGCCTATTCTAAAATTACAAGACTCGAATAGACACGACTCGTGTTGGAACAAAGAAGGTCACAAAAATAACTATTTTTTAATTTTTAATTCAGTATTTTTCTAAAAGTTCAATGAGGCCTACATATCTGGATGATAGATCACTTACACTAAATATGGGGCTTAACAACGGCCCACATCCCTTGACCTGGCCCAAACAAGTCATTTCATAGTACACACTTTCTCCAACAAAAAAACGCACCAATTTTCACAATTCAAAATCCGTGGCTTCTCTCTCATCTTTCTCGCTGTTTCTGTAAAATCACAATTCACAGTACCCCAGGAAGACAGATTCCCTTCTGTTCATCCATTTTCATGTCTCTTTCATCTCTCTCACACGCACATACAGTAAACAATCATACGCAAGCACAGTGACCCCCTTTCATATTCTGAAACCCTGCTAGAGCTAGTTGTCTTCTTTCTATCAACCCCTTTAGAAAAAGTTTTTCGCTGCTCAACGGCGTCTTCTTCAGAACTGTCAGTGCCATTTTTAAACCTTGTGCAGTAAGGGTTGTTGATTTCTTTTAGCCTTTGTTTTTTTTTCCATTTCAAGAATCTTGTAAATTTAGCAACTGTGAAATATTTGTGTGGTTGTTTAATTGCAATAGGGTAGATTTTTACTCTGTTCTTTTTGTTTAATTTTGATAAAAATTGAATCTTTTTACTGTTCGTGTGTTTGTAGAACTTTAAGCCCTTAAATTCCGGAGTTACCTAAAACCTTACAAACCCATTTGTTTAAGCCTATGTTCAGCCGAAATCATGCTTTTGCTTTCCCTTAAACCATTTTTCTTGTAGGATTCTTTATTTAGAATCAGATCTTGAATTTTGTCTGATTTGATGGGAATGGAATCACTTAGTCAGGGAATGGAATTTGCAGGTAAGTCTAAATCCTTTAATCAACCTTCAAATATTTCGGAAATTGTTAGTAAATTTGCCAAAGTATGCAAGCTTAGATCCGTTGGTGTTTTTAATACGTCTGAAAGCCAGTACCATAGTCATAATCACCAGCACTTTTTCCACAATACTGCACAATCATTAGCTGAAGAGAGCAGCAGTGATGCCACTGAGGAGGCTGAGTTTGATGCCGAGAAAATCCATTCGCAATCTGCCGAGACACGAAAAGAAGGGAATAAGTGTGGTCATATGGAGATCTTGAAATTGTTTAGCACACTTTCAGCTTTGAAATTAGCATATGTTAAGCTCCAAGAAGCTCACATCCCTTATAATCCTGGAAAGATTAGAGCTGCTGATGAGAACGTTGTCTCTGAGCTTGAATCACTTTGCAAGATTAAGAGGGCTTACAAGGAGAAGCTATTGAAGGAATCGAATACATTAGCTGCTTGCTCAGCTCTTTTGCTCGCGGAAACTCAGGTTGAAGAGAAGGTTTTGGAGAAGTTGAAGTATAAATTGAAAGATAAAGACAATGAGGTGGTTGATTTGCAGCAACAACTGCGGGCCTTAGTGACGAGGAACAAAGAGTTGACTGAAGGGATACTGGAACAAGAAAAGAAGAGAATTAAGGCTTTTACACACTCTTCCTTTGAGGACGTTGTCAAGGCAGCTGGAAAGGCTATTCATGATTTTGCCAAGCCTTTAATTGCCTTAATGAAAGTTTCTGGTTGGGATCTAGACCAGGCTGCAAATGCAATAGAAAATTCCGTTGTGTACGCCAAGAGATCCCATAAGAAGTATGCATTTGAAGCTTATGTCGTCCGGAGAATGTTTCACGGGTTTCAGCCTCAACCCTACAATGCAGATAATATTTTGAAATTGGGTGATCCAATTGATGCTTTGATTGAAGATCCACAATCTAGTTTTGCCAAGTTTTGCAGAACTAAATATCTACTAGTAGTTCATCCCGAGATGGAAATATCATTTTTCGGCGACTTGGACCATAGGACTTTAGTGGCTAATGGGATGCATCCACATACTCCTTTTTATCGTGCATTTGTCAAAATGGCAAGATGGGTTTGGTTTTTGCTGGGATTTACAGCTTCTGTTGAGCCTAAAGTTGAAATGTTCAGAGTTAAGCAGGGAAGTGAATTCTCGGATGTTTACATGGAATTTATAGAGGTGCTGAAGGAATACAAAGCTTTGTTGGATAAAGGTCATGGAAGCTACAAAGTTGAGTTCATGGTCATGCCTGGTTTTAAAATAGGGGAGAGTTTAATCAGGTCTCAAGTCTATGTCTCGAAAACAGGATTGTCAAATGGAACATTCTAGAAGGAGCTGTTAGTTCAGATACTAGTTGAAGTTTTTGCTTTCAATTGTAAATTTTTTTATAGCATTTTAACTTGGCAGCTGACTGTTAATTCTGTAACCGCCCTCATGGTGAAGAACTCAAAACCTGCACTTTAATGGTAATTTTATCTGAATATATTTATATTTTATAACGGTGATTTGTTGCATCTTTCAGGCTTAATTATTATCTCGCCAATGACGATTAGATATTTATTCACCTAAGGTAGAGCAAGTACAAGTCCTTACCATATGTCTAAGATGTTTGATGCTAAGTTTATTAAACTTTGATTCCTGCATATTGATTGATAAATCTTAGCAACATCTATATATATAATTTGACTGCAATGAAATGTAAGAATGTCGATCAAGGCTATCTTAATACTTGCTTCAATGAGTGGAAACATTTCTCCACAAATTCTATTAGTTGATGACTAGGGAAGAGCAGTTGGTTGTGCTGCTAATGCTAGAGAAAGGAATGCAAGTTTTTGTAGAAGCCATTTCTCGTATGCAAGTTGCTTGGGTGTTTCACTTATCATCTTTGCTGGTTTTGGAAAACAAATCCCTGCATAGCTGCCCGTAGAATCTGCATACTAAATCAATAAAAACGGGACAAGTGAGGTTCTTCCAGCAGTACAGAAGCTCTTCCACGTCCGTCAAATCCCCCATTTCACCCTCTTCAACAATCATCTCTATCAGATAATTTTCAAAGCTCCTGCAAACATCTTCAACTTCTTTCTTTTTATTAGCTTCACTATTTCTTGCATTTGCTGGACTGATGGGTGAGGGGTAGAATGGTGAATTATTACTGGCATTTGATATACTCTTGAGCTCCATGACTCGATCCATCTGTTCTGCCTTGATCACCTTTAGGACTAAATTTTAGGAAGTCTTCCTGATTTTTGTTCGTTGAAGATGAAACTGAAGGGCTCTTATATAGACTTGGTTTTGGAGTCTGAATTTCAATACGAGTATATATTTTTTGTTTGGCACGGATCCTAAAGCTTGCATTCGAAGGGAGTGGAATTTACAATATCATTTTGTTAATGATTGAGGTTTGCGTGCTGATGAAGGGATTGAGAAGATTGGTGGTGGTGGTGGCTTATGACCCACGATAACCACCGGTTAGTGTACTTTGGTTGGGAGTATTTCAATTTTCAAGTATTGATTTATCAGGATCGCAGAATTAGGTNGGATTGAGAAGATTGGTGGTGGTGGTGGCTTATGACCCACGATAACCACCGGTTAGTGTACTTTGGTTGGGAGTATTTCAATTTTCAAGTATTGATTTATCAGGATCGCAGAATTAGGTCATGTTTGTTTCGAATTAAAATCATATTTTAATTCAAATTTAAGTCAAATAATCAAAATATTAATCACATCTTTCATTGGTCTCAGAGTTTTTCAACCATATATTTCAAAAGTTTCTATCACAATCCATCTAATTTTAATCTCTATCCAACACCCACTTAATCTTGATGTTTGAAATTTAGCCCATGTTTGTTCCACATTATTTTTTTCATTCTCATTTTTCTACTCATTTTCAACCACATATTTTTCAATAAAATAATATTTTCCATCACATCAATAACTTTTCCTTCTTTTTTAAACACATATTTCTCATCACATCACTTCAAAAAAATGCATTCTCCCATTTTAATGTGCACCAAACACACTCTTAGAGGATGTTTGGTGTCGATTAAAATTGGATTTTTAGAAAGATTATGGTGGAAGTTTTGGAATTATATGGTTGAAAAGATGTGGGACCTATGAAAGATGTTGATATTGATTGTTTGATTTAGACATAGATTAAAATCAGATTTTAATCCAACCCAAACAAAGCCCTTAGTCCCAAAGAACATGAAAAATAAAAACTTCCTTTGAAATGTTTACCTTATCACAATAATGCCTTCGAACTGTTGTGCACCTATACCAACATTGAGTCATATTATTGAAAGATTGAGGTTGCAATATTTGATCATATGCAATTACTAAAGCCACTTTTATAAGAACCAAGTCCTCCATTTATGTGACCTTGGCTAAATTTACAATAATTAATAAAATTCAATATATTGAGAAAAATATTAAAATAGAATCTGAAAAATTGAAAACTAAGTTGTTAAAAAAACATTATTTTTAAAGCCCCAAACGAAACAATGTTTGTCAATACACATTATAAAGTGGCACCTATGCATTTAATTTATATAGACACATTTGATTGCATCAATGCCATTTATTTTTATCTACACCCAAAGTTTCTGATTTTCTGCAAACAAACTCCTACATCACACTAATTGATCAAATACAAAAGAGAGGAAATATTTAAAATCTTCTCCCTTTGTGGCCTAGTTTCTTACAGTCACTAGAACATCTCACAGAACAATGTCGCTGTGCGGATTTACTAGAAACCTCGTAAGGTGCTCGAAACCCGATACTTTCCACAGCATCGACAGTCTTGAATAACCGTCTCCTATTGACCTCCTCTACTAATGACTGGTGAAGCAACTGGCTGCGCGTATCCACTAGTGACCGGTTCCTCGTCAATCTAGGCATTTCCATCTTGTTTTTAGAAGCGGAAGCTCCTTTTGATTCCAGCACATCATTGCACTGCTTGTAGCAAATCTTAGCAACATATTGCCCTGTGCCTGAATTTTCTCCGGGATGGAATCGAGAAGAAGTTGGAGTATTTCCGAGGACATACAGGTTGTGTCTTCTTGGGCTCATCACAGGATCATGTTCATCAGCAGAGTTGTAAGTCCAGTTGGAATACTTTTCGGAGTGTGAAGAGCTCTGTGAACTAGTATCATCAAACGAGTCATCTACAGAAGTCATCGATTGAGATTGTAACAATATGTTAAGCATATGCTTCATATATGAAAATTCCATATTCTAAAATCCGGTCGAGCAAAATAAGACACAATCAGAATGCATGGCACAACTAGGAAGTAAGGAGCCCTGATATGGTTTCAAATGGTACACAGTAATAAAGAGGCAATAATATGATTTCGAGCAACTATTCGGGGAAAATGTTACTGTCCATTGATGTGGTGCTAACAACTTTACCAAATGATCTATAAAAACTCGAAACATTTTTTCTATCACAACCAGCCACCCCCTCCCCTCCAAATTCTCATTCCCCCGGGACATGGACAGGTTCATATCACCCTTCAATTTAAATTAGCGAAAACTCCAAACTCTCATGAACTATAATAGCAATACCTTGAATCCAATGACTATTATGAGATTTTGTGTCTATTTTCTGAGACGCAATTGAACCCAAAAGTGACACCTGGGACGATGAGGAAGGTGAGAAAGGATTATTGTGATCATAATGATCCTCTTGATAGTTCACCATATGGATGTGAGCCGACTGAGGATTGTCCGACTTCCAATTCGGTACAAGACCAGTAATCTCTGCATCAATCATATCTGCAATTTCTGATGGTTTCCAGTCAGCAATCTCTAACTCCTTCACCATTTCATTCGCAACATCAATGGGAGTATCGGAAACAATGTCAAAGGGAAAAAACACGTTCCTAACATCACCTGACAAAAGCATATAAAAAAGATCCTTAAGAAAGATTGTAGATTTTCACCACTAATCAAAAAGGAATCACAGGATGTAAAGATTAAAAAAGGCCAAAACTAAGGAACGTGGAGTGGGCAAAAATCACCATCTCTATCAGCAATTTGTACTTTAAGAAAGATGGTCTCGTCCTCAGGGTTCAGCTTCCCTGTAATAGTCATGTTAGTCCTTGGTAAATCCTCGTTCAACTGCAGATCCTCAATTTTAATATTGTCATTCAGAAAAGGCTTTTGAATATCATTTTTCAACTCTGGCTTATCATCAAAGTCACCAAGTGCAAGAAATGGATCGAGCATGAGTTCCTTTGCTGGTAATCTCTTAGATGCAGATTCCAAGCATCTCCCAATAAATCGTTGGGCTTCCAAGTCTTGAACTTTGTAGAATGCTCTAGGCTTTTTTCCCTTAAAAAGAAAAAAAATCAAGTCATCCAGATTAGTTTCTGATCCATTTTTACATCATTTTGGCCTAATTGTAACATGATCTTACTGATGTCACTTTCTTGTAAATTTGAGCGGGGTTGGTACATTCACTGTATGGATATTCATAAGTTATCATCTCTAAAACACACATCCCATACGAGTATACATCAACCAGTTCATCGTAGTTTTCTTCATATAATTCTGGAGCCATAAACTCTGGTGTGCCTAGCAAAATCAAAGAAAAGATTCAGCAGTCAATAATTAAGGGTCAAATTTAATTCAATTACACTTCCACTAGAGTTCAAAGAACCTATAAACAGAAAACTTTTCAAGATGTAATGATTCAGAACAGGAGATCGAATGAATCGATCATTCTAGCTCAAAAGTCATAGTATACTTAAAAAATTTCTCCACTTTATTCTAGGCATTTGAGGAAGATAAAGCTTAGCTCACGTGGGACAGAGAGATGGCAAAAGTAGATCCTTTATATTCAGAAAATGCAGTATGATCTCGTCATTCATTTTGATTCTTGACTCATGCTTTCAAGATAATAAGATGCATGTACCTATAACACTGTGTGCTCTATGTGACCCACGCAAAATTACTGCCAAGCCCAGATCACCGATTTTCACTTGTCCAAGATGTCCATTGACAAATATGTTATCACACTTAAGGTCTCTATGGATCACCGGAGGATCATGACCGTGCAAATAAACAAGGCCTTCAAGAATTTGTCGCGCCCACATCTTTATGGCTTGAATGTCTACTCGCTTATACTTTGCTCTGTATCTGCATTCAATCAAAATTAAAATTCAGCCCTCGTTGTCCCTAGGCCTATTTGCATCCACAATGTTCTACATTAATAATTTTCTAAATGAATGAAATGTTACTCTCTGAGGGTGCCGGAAGTGAACATTTCAGTGATGAAATTAAAGTTTCTTCCTTCAACATCGATCCAAGAAGTGTAGAATTTGATGATCGACTCGTGATTTAGGGTGCTGAGAAGATGAACTTCAGAGTATAGTCGTTGCAGATCCTCCGGTGACTGAAGCAAGTGATTGAGGTGGACTTGATTCCATGCTACTTCCATACCAAGCACCTCATCTATTGCCCTGTACACCGTTTTCATTGCCCCCTTTCCCAGAACTTCATCTAACTGTCCATCCATAATCCATAGATAAAAGAGGTTCAGATTCTTCTAATGCAATTTACAAATCAAGAATTAAAAATTAGATACTTAAATCAACTAACCGAACAAGTTCTAAATTCGTTACTAAAACATTTTACATCCTCAAAAGTTCCAATCTATATCGTCCATATTAACAAGCCCTCCGATCTTAGTCTTGATAATACACGACAAGTGCTTCCTTGATGTAAGTTAAAACTTTTTAAAATTTGCTAAACCATTAAAATTATATAGACAGCAACTTTGCCAAGTAAAGTAAAGCAGAATCCACTCAGCATAAACAAATCATTATACTTAAAGACAAACATATTCTAATTGAGAAAATCAATAATCAATAACCCAATTATAATTGTATAAAGTATTTGCAAATTTCATACATAATTATGAGCCAAAGAATTGAAAAATAAAAAAAAATACTCTAACATACTCGTCCATAACGCCCGGTTGGATCAATTTCAACGTATCCACTTTCATCCATTGATTCACCCGTGTGCTGTGCCCTGCTCGTACTCGATCCTTTCTAACTATATATGTGTAGATAATTTCAGATTGTTGAGCAACAAATTTAAGGTTAACAAGTCTTATTATGTATTAATTCAGACAAAAGGGCATCTAAATCCGAGGTTTTCCCTCGTGATTTTCGTAAGAGAAGAGACCAAATGGGGGCCAAAAGAGCCTGGAGTAGTCTACTTTTAACATAACCCAAGCCATATCCACAAGCAAGCGTGAAGAGTCGTAGCTCTTTCTGACCATTTGATTGGTGATGAACAGTGACACCACAAGACAAAGATTTGACAGGGAATAAGAATAAAAATTGTTGGGAATTATTATTATTATTATTACTAAGCTTGTAATCTTGAGTAGGAGTAGAGGGTAATTTTGGCAGGAAATAAGGATTTTCTAAAATCAGTGAAAAACATGTGATGGAGCCAGAGTCCAAAACTTGAAGAATCTGTGGCTACGCTTTGCAGCAGCCATTTTGAGTGGTGATTGTTTGACTTCACTGATATTTTGAAGAGAGAGAAAGTTAAAGACGAAGAGTGTCGAAATTCAATAAAGACAACTGTGTAGGCGGTAGGAAATGTCCTAGGAAGTGGATAACTGGGTTGGCGTATATAAAGACAGGACGGAACTGCATAATATATGGGCCCGTTTAATGGATTTTAATCTAATTAAAATTGAAAATATAATCGTCATTAAATCTCACTCGTTTAATAAAAATCAATAATAACGACTAATTTTTTAATTTTAATCTCTACCGAACACGCCCTATATCTATAATCAAAATCGGATTTATTTTATTTTATTTTATTTTTTGAGTTCTGCCCTTTGTAATTTACAACTATGGGCACAAGCAATTTGACAAAGGTTTTTGAATAAAAAAAGGAATGCAAATTCAATAAGTCTAGTTCGGTAGGTCGAATCTACTAAGATAGTTGAATTCGACAAGTGATTAATAGGCTCGTTTTCAGTTATATGTCAGCTCCCGATTAAAAGTTAAAATCTACTTTTAAGATGAAGAAATTTCTTTTAAACATATTTGAATAATTTCATGAAAGTTCTTGATTGAGTATAAGAGTTTTTTTTAGAGAAAATTAAGGAAATTCTTATACAATAAGTGCTTAACTTATGCTCATGTTTGATTCAATTAAAAATTTTGATTAATATTTAAGTTAAAAGTTATAATTAATTTTAAAGTATCCACAACTTTTTCATTATTTTTTTATCAAAAACTTTTATTAATTCTTGACAAATTCAAGTAAGTCACTTAAAATTCAGAAAAATCAACCGCTTAAAAAAGGCCCATAGAAATCTTTTAAAGTGCTAATTGAATACACCATCTAGTTTTCTTTACGTGGTTTAATTTCTATCAGTCGTATACTTTCATTAAAACTACTCCCTACACGTGCTCATGCTCTCATTATTTTATTATTATTTTCTTTGCCAATTACTACTAAAAAATAGTGATAATGATGGTAGGGGCACAAAATAAGGTTGATTGATTACGTGCATGATTGAATAATGCAACACAATGCATTGAATCCATACATTTATTTTATTTTATTTTATTGTTAATGTGAATATCAATGGTTGGCCTCAAAGACGCCAAATATGAAAAATAATAATAGTAATGATAGTAATTTGATCTCCATAAAATGGTCTAGGCTAGAAAGGGATGATGTCGATCGATATGACTCGAAAAGTCAAGTTATAATTGATCGCGTTACTTTCACGTCATTCAATATGTGTTGATGATGCGATTTCAAAATTCAAGTTACAATTCAGCACATCACGTTCACGCCATTTGCTAGTGACGTGGATCCACATGCAAATTTCC
>CAIGRQ010026563.1:0-14155 GCA_903798375.1 Fraxinus sp. D2006-0159 | reverse complement strand
TCTTCCTCCTGCTTCCTCCATTTTTACACTCAACCTATCATACCTCTTCCTCCATTTCATACCTCTTCCTCACGCAACCATCCATTTCTCCTCCATTTCGCACGCCAAACAATGAATAATCTGGCTATCGGCATAATTTGGGTTCTGCGTTTGAGACTTGAACATTTGAGACTTGAATTCATGCCGTTCTACCGAGGTTGTCCTGTATGTGATTCCATCAGAGATGTCTAGAATGGTGAAGCTTACGTTATTAAAGCTTGTAACAAAGCTCTGGCTTTTCGTGAGGGTAAGTCAATGCACTTTTACATTGTAAAGCTTGGCTGGATTGTAATGTGAATATATTGACAGTCTTTCGAGTTTCTACGTGGGTTTTGTTATTTTAATGAGTTATTATGCTGATGTACTGTTTGATAGAATGTCTGAGAGAAGAGTTAAAGCTTGGGTGGATTGTAATGTGAATATATTGAACAGTCTTTTGAGTTTCTACGAGGGTTTTGTTATTTTAATGAGTTATTATGCTTATGTACTGTTTGATAGAATGTGTGAGAGAAGTATTCTTACAGTTAGTATATGATATCTGGCATGTAAAAAGAGGAAATCTTGAAGGGATTACTATTGATTCTTTTGTCACTACATTGACAAGGTTAACCAGCTTAAGGTTCTTAGCTTAGTGTCTCTAGGAACTTGGGACCTCTCTCTGACAAAATTCATCGGTTAGATTCCCTTGAAGCTTTGGATATCTGGGAATTTGGGACCTTTCTCTGATAAAATTCATCTGTTAGATTCCTTTGAAGCTTTGGATATGAGTTCGAATTTTATATTTTGTTTGATTCCATCAGAGATTCTAGAATGGTAAACCTTCATACTTTTACATTGGATGGGAATTTTTTCAATGATACGATCCCCGAACCTGCTGTGACAAAGGCAACGTGAAGAAAGGCCCATGGTCACCGGAAGAAGACGCAAAACTTAAGGCTATATTGAGAAGCGTGGCACAGGTGGAAACTGGATTGCCTTACCCCAAAAAATAGGTACAAACTTTGGCCTTTTCTGGTCTCCATGATCTTAATAGAAAGCTTAACATGTTTAATTTTATGCCAGGTCTGAAGAGATGTGGGAAGAGTTGTAGGCTTAGATGGTTGAATTATCTCAGGCCAAACCTCAAGCATGGAGGGTTTACTGAGGAAGAAGATAATTTAATTTGCAGCCTTTATATAAGCATTGGAAGCAGGTATTTTACTATAGGGTTACATTTTATCTTCAACTTTCCATTAATTTGAGTGCTAAAGAAGGAGGAATTGTTAATATAATTTACTTTGTGACTGAATAGATGGTCGATTATAGCGGCGCAATTACCTGGAAGAACAGATAATGACATAAAAAACTATTGGAATACTAGGCTGAAGAAGAAGCTTCTAGGCAACCAACGTAAAGATCAAAAGGCTCGCACAGGGATCTGTCCCAAGCAAGAAATGAAGAAAGGATTCGAGAATTTCTCAGCTAATGAGTGCTCCTTTTTATACCCTTTTCCACCACAACCAGTGGTGTCGCCGCCCTTTTCAGTGGCCTATGGAACACAAACATCTACTCACATAAAAAACCAACATGAATCCTTCACCGAAAATTTGATTGTGCAGTTTGGAGAAAGATTTTCTTATGATCATCAGCAACTAAACAACATTGGATTAATCAACACCTCTACTCTATACTCTTCCGAAAATAACTTTTCGACATGCACAAGTTTGATAAATAACACATGCCCACCATTGATGAGTGATTACTATGGTGTAACTCTAGACCATTTTCAAGGAACTAATAGCATCCCCCAAGAGCTTGACGATTTTGTCATCAATGGCAACATTAATCCTCTACAATTGCATGGACGAGAGAATTTCTCTACATTAATGGACATGGTTACAAGCAACAGTATTTCTCAAGAAAGTTGTAGCTGGGGAGATATAAGTTCTCTACTTTACTCTTCTTCTATCTCCAGTTATGAAGTTTGCCAGCAAAACTTTTGAGCATTTGATGATCAGACAAGGCTTATAGGGTTACAATAATCGCACCATTTTTGTATGATCAGTAATGTTAACTTTTAATTAGCACTAGGAAATTCGTGTCAGCATTCTTGCAGGTGTAACTTTGTTGAACATGGAATTTAACTCTCTCTTTCATCTACTGAAATTCTTACCAGTTTAATATGAGCATTTTTATTTTTCATTTCTGTTGAGACCTTTTTTAGGATAGAACTCTTGGATGCTGCTGAAACCGGGAATTTTAAGAGAAAGAAAATTGATTTGCTGCAGTTTTCATGGTCTAGTTTTCAGTGCCATAGAGTTTGATCTGTATTAATAAAGTTGTTTTGGCCGCAACTTGTTAGGCTTTAACAAGTAGGCAACCAGGGCTGGCGGCATCTTCTTATTGTTATCTTCTGGACTTCAGTAAGTACAATAACAATAACACAAATTGCTACATCCAATCACGTTCTCGTAAGAGCAGACAACTTGAATGTGGATAATAAGGCACTAACAAGACATGGACGCTGCACATAATTATTTCCAGCATTCGGATTACTCTATTTGACGTTGTTCGTGCGAAATTCGCAAGCATACGGAATTGTTGACAAGTAATACGTGATGAGCACCTGTATCGTTCCACGAGAAATAAAATTCAATCAACCGTACTAATCAGATTCAAAGTAAGCGAACAAAAGAGATTTATGATTTGTAATTATTCTCAATTAATCTTCGGAAACTTGTAAAATTTGAGTTTTGTATGTATATGGAATAAGTGTATTGGATTACGAATCCACCTGTTATTATTTATTTTAATTCTCAATTACATAGCTAGTATTATTCATGCACTCTTAACAAATAATAATTCTATTGTAATTAATTCCCTTTTCTACAACAAATTAAATATATTCTGATCACAATCCGAATCTATTCCTAGTTCAAATTCGAATGAATAGAACACATTCAATTTCACAATTATCTCAAAGATTGCACACGTGATAAACATTATTCCTAATATCTATTTCATGTATATTAATTAAGCAGTGTTCTGAACCTATTGTGAGCATCACAGCACTACAACAAGTAACTATATATTTAATTGCTGATCAAGCAATAAATAATAAAATTATGCATGCAAGATTAATAAAAAACAAGAATTTAACTAACTACTTATTTTAAATTAAAAATAAATAATAAAAGGTTTCAAATTCTTCCAATACATGGAAAAAAAATTAGCATAACATATTGTGTAAATTATACAAAAAAAATTGGAAAAAATCACCCGAAATAGAAAACAATGATTAGAAAGTGAAAAATCAATTTTTGCTTCGTTTGTTTTCAACATGAACTTTGAGTCTTCAATATCTTGTGTTAATTTCCTTTGAATCTTGTGTTAGCCTCCTTTTTACGATGAAAAATAGGGTTTTGATATGATGTGTCTCATTCTCACCGTTCCTTGTAGTTTAATAGTAGGTTGAATTTAATTTGCATAAGAATTTGGATCAAATTAAGAACTGGCCGTTCAAGCCCAGAAATTGCTCGCGCGCGTCAATTATTTGTTTTGCTCTCGGTAAATGGAATTCAGGCTCGTGCATGTGCACTGTTATATTAAAGTTTTATTTGTTGCAATTTGGTCCTTAAATTTCATTCTTTAATCATTTTGGTCCCCTTTTTCATATCTTGATCCTTCCTCTTCCAAACCCATCTAATTGATTCCAACATTTCTCCAATCATTGATACTACATCCAAATCAACTATTATCACTTTGCGATTTAGTCCCCAAACTTTGGATTAATTCTACTTTAGCCAAATTTTCGTTCCTTTTGTCCAATTCCATTTTTTTCATAGGGATGCACCTAACAATCAAAATATATACAAAATTAAGCATCAACTCATTTAAAATAACAATATTTACTATAATTTAACGACACGGATAAGTGTATTAAACGTCAACATACTCACTAGTTGTGACAAAGACTCTTTATTGAACTTGAGAAAATTGAACACGAATAAAAAATAGTGATGTGCGGTATTACAAACAAATTGTGACAAATTTCAATTCACGCCGATAGTCCTATGATTCAATAAATCTAGGGACGCCACCCACAGACACCCCCCCCCCTCCCCTCCCAATAGGCCTTGGCCATCAAGCACATCTCATGATTCAAAATTTACAAGAAATTTCAAAAGAAGAAAGCAGTGAAAGAAAATCTTGACCGGTTCAAAATCTTGCCGAGTCAACTTAAATCAGTCTCCACTTCCAACAGAAAAATGGCCAAAAGTGTAAAGTAAAATCTCAAGCCATAAAGTGACTCTAGAAGTTCCTGAAATTTTCAACGTTGCTGTGTGTGTAATCAAAATGTTGACTGCAGTTTAAAGCAAATAAAGATAATATTCTCCTTTCATCCTTAACGACTACTACATGGAAAAAATAGTGATTACGACAAAAGTAGCTATAAAGTTGAGCACTTCAAAAATTAGAATAAAAAGGAGAAAGTACACAAGAATTTAATTTACATGGTCGAAAATTGATAATATATCGCGCGGATATTACTATTGAAGCTTTCTATCGTGTAAAGTAGCGCTAATTATTTTTATTATTTTTTCACCGATTTTTTTGAAATTAATTGTCTTTTAAATATATTATCGACTGAAAAATATGATGCCTAAGTTTGTAATTTGCTATCATCAGAATTATTTTATTTTATTTTCAATAATTTTTTATAATTACCCGTGGACTATATCTACGGTAACTAATATTAATTTTTTGTTTTATGGACACCAATTTGAGTATGAAGGAATGCTGAGGAATGGAAACATTTTTATATTTTCATGATCTTACGCTATTTTAGATTATATTTTTAATAGTTCGATTATAATTGATATTAAATTTATTTTTCCAATTTCTTCTGAAGAGCAATCAAATTGGGCATAAAATTTCCTATTATGGGCCGGACGAGGTCACCAAATTGTCTGAGAATTCATTTTACAAAATCGAATTTATACAGACGCGGCCGTAAATGGGCTTGGACGTAATCATCGTTAAAACTAAAAAGCTTTTTGACAAAAATAATACTACAAGGACAGACTTAATGAACTGAAACACTTTTTCTTATAGTGGAAATTGCAGAAAGGCGGATTTTTTAGTATCACAATTCTGAAATGAGATGTGAAGTTTAATTATACAAAATCAAATCAGGTGTTTAATATGTATTATTTTTCACCAATCAAATCATATCATTTGAATGATGTCAAAAGTGACCTACACTTTTGATGTACAAATGACTTGACCCAAAAAATAGTACTCGACCTTGAGTACCAAGTTTGCAAGTTTCTTTTTCGGATATTTCTCGACTCCATGTACGTATCTCTATTATTAGTTGAGAATATTATGCATATATTTTTGTGTTAACGTAGGAACTTGTAGTCGCTATACGTGAGTGCACACTGGGTAAACCTCGTTCCATGTGCAGTAACTCGCAAACCACATATGAGAGATAAAAAGTATTAAGCAAGCTCGATGCGACGAGCTCGATCGAAAAAGTGTTGGCAGAGAATTCGAACTCGTGACCTTCGATCTTCGCGTTCACCTGCTCCACTAACTCGGCCACTCCCGAGGAGATGTTATGCATATTTTATCCTACTTGATTCCAAGTACATAATTTTGACTAGAGTTTTATAATCTTTCAGTATTATTCGACCTAAAATTTTTGAATAAATATATTTGCACCATGATTTTATATATGTGCACAACGTTTTAATTGCAATCAAGATTTTCAATTTTTACTCATTTTAGCATTTATGTTCCCAACATTATAATTACGTTAGTATATCTTCGCTTTGATGATAATTTTTGTCCAAATATTCTACTAACATCCATTGAGACGGGGAATAAAATATTTGTCAACCTTTTGTAATTTTTATTTTGCTTATCTAAAAATGCGAGAGGCACGACTTTTACGTCCTCCAAATGATTTTTTGGATGAAAAACCATCATCAAAGGCAAAACAAGCAAATTAATAATGTAGAAGATAATAATACGACGAGAAAAGTTAAAGATATATGGGCAAAAATGAGCAAAAGCTTTGAGACGTTCGATATTTCAAATCAAGAATAAAAAAAAAAAATGATCAAAGAAGTGGCATATATGGAGAATCAAATGCCCCCAAAGATCCCAGACAAAAGTAAATCTTCATTTTTATTTGGTTGATATAAAAAGAGTAAACAAAATAAATAGAGAAACAAGTTGAAAGATGGATTCGACCATAAAAAAATAATGATTGAATGTCAGGAACCCATATGATTCTGTGAGATAATTAACCGGAATACATGGGACAGTCTCACCATTTTGGGAGCATTAAAAATAAAAATCGTTAAATTGAACGTTGCACTAGTTGCTGTATTTTTTTTTTTTCTTTTATTTTACGGTATCTTTTCTATTCGACCGATAAATCTTTTGAATTATTCTTGTTGTACATAATTTTTTGGTTACTGAATTGACAAGTGAAGGGCCCCTATTGGGGGACGCCTGGTCCCATAGGTGCCTCCCCAATAGGATGCCGTCACTTGTCAATTCGGTAACACATTATGTACTTGTAGCATAGTTGATATCTTTTCGTTTTCTCTAGTATACATACTTTAATATATGGCATGTGAAATCAAATAGAAACATGACACTATGCAAAAATATGGCGATTAATTAAGTAGTATGGTATTTGAATTTGAAGATATGGAGAGTGGGTCACGATATGTGTACAAAAGAGACAAGGGGTCATGTTCATTTGGCCATTCTTTGTCCTTATCAGTCAGCAAACACATACCTGCTGAGATGGAAACCTTAATACCCGACCCATTTAACACTCTCATCTAGATTATATATGCAGGTGTTCTCTGTTTATGATCCTTTGCATGTGCTTACTCGTGAAACCCACGTGACTCCCCAGACCATTCAATCAAATTTGTAAAATCCTGCCTAAATAATTCAATCTAGTCTAAGGATATAAGTAAGATATTGGCTTTATTTTGTCTAACTCGTTGAATTGAACACACATTTAAATTTAAAAAAAAAAAAAATCATTACTAACTTTTAAACGAGATAGTTCAACATAGCGCGCTTCAATTATTGTCGCCGTCCTTCTATAAAAAAAAAATGTACACGTAAGAAAACATTTGAGACGGTATAAGACATTCATATAAATAAATTTGTCCATCTCCCGATTTATCTCTGATGTTCTTACCAGCTAGTTCCTAGTGCTTTGCTTGGTTTGGATTATGTGAGATATGTGACGAGTCGTATGAAATAGGTAGAGTTGTAACTAGGTGTTTACTAAATGGTATGACAAGAAACAATGTTATAAAGCTAAAGTTTTCATGTCTGGAAATGTATTCCATGTCTGCCTGCAAATCCAATTCATAAGCAGCACTTTATTGACGACCCTTTGCTTTAGCTGATTTTTTGCTTAGTCTTTAGCATGCAAAAAAGGGAAGTCGAAAAGCTGGAATGGTAAAGGATAGTGGGTGCAGAGAAATTTTTAAACTATTTTTTCTGTCTTTCTGGTACAATTGCTCTTCTTTTTGAGATTCTGTAAGTCGATATTGTGTATAATTAATAGCCGTCGTTGAAAGTTTGATTAATTTAAAATTATGGTGTTGTTTTAATGCATTTTAATTTGCAAATGGTGGATGAAATATTAGTAATTTAGTGGCTTTAGTATATTATTGAGCCTCTGTTTGTTGCACATTTTTGAGTTCAAGAATGAATTTTTTTTGTTTGAGTGATGGGGAATATGTGGTTGAAAAATAATGAAAAATTATTTATGTGATGAAAAATATTATTTTATTGAAGAAAATGAATAGAAGAATGAAAATGAGAAAAATAGTGTAACTCAAACAGAGACTGAGTACAAGAATAATAAAAATTACTTAATACCATGAGGAAAGTTGAGAAGCCAATATTATCAAAAACTCAATTTAAGAAATAAAAAAGAATAATAAATATATGAAAGTAAATTATGTATGAAAACAATTCGAGTCCAATGCGTTTTGTACCACATTTGGTCTAGCTATAGGTGCGTACCTACTTGGTCTTCGAGAAATTATAAAAGATTTTCTTTATGTCTAATTTGATAGGTACTCGCTAATAAACATTATGCTAAGAGCTCTTTCTTTCTTTATTGCAACAAAGTAAGGCCTTCTTCTTTTAAGTAGGAAGAAGGGTGACGCATTGTTTGGTATGTGTTGTTGGGCACGACAAAGTAATTCCGTCATTCTCACTTATATCTATTTCCCCTTTTACATTCAAGAAATTGCTTCTTTCCAATTCTTTATTAAAATGCTTAGGAGAATGGAGGACTGGAAGAATGTACATCACTTTTTGTTCTCAATAGAATGCATATGTTTCAGAATTTACCTGTTACGATTTGTTGAATGCTTTGTAACTTAACATTATTAACAGTATATTTGAGAAACTTGATGTTGATATGCCAAATCCTTAGCATAGTGACAGGTACAAGGACATTATTTTGACGCTTTCAAGTTAAATTCCCACACAATTTCAAGTTTTACAAGGTGAGAGAGGTTTACAAAACCCGTAACAACATTGCAATTGATCTAATTAACCTGAATAAAGAACACGATTTTCATTCAAATGGAAGTCGCCGAATAAAAGCTTTGTATGATGTAAAAAGCATGGAAGTCAAATTTGAACTAATACAGATGAAAATAATCATTTTTTGATACAAAGGCAAAGTATAATAAGCTGAATATTTTCTAATAATAATCAAATGATTAATTTCATAAAGATATTGTTCCATTTTTAAGCCAACAGCTCAATAATATTTTCGTATCAATCTCTTGTGATTGGCATTTCAATATCAGCGTGAAACCGCGTAAAAATTGCAGAAACTCCACTGCTTCTTCCCTACGTAGTTAATGACGTAATTTCTAGCCAAAAAAAAATGACTTTTCTTGATTAATGATAATGAAAAAGTGTTGACAGTCTAGGGTTTTATCTAGCTTTTTGTCACCCCAAAAAGAGAATGATGTTTTCAAAATGAAAATTAATTATGGATGGGAAAAGGTCGGTTGACAAACATTTTTTATTAAATATAAACTGGCCAACATCCAACGTCGGCATTTTCACAACACGGTTTATAGCCGTTAATTTCGCCGTATAATTCTTGCAATTAAGGATACTGATTAACTCAAACGTACTCAGTCTAATATAGAATTATGAAAGGAGGCATTTGTCATAACCCAGAAAGAAATTTAGTAATACTTGTGAACATTTCAAGAAAGATTTCGTCAAACAACTAGTAGTAAGGGTTTACAATTTGATTGGAAATTCACTTCTCGACCACATGGGACAAAGAGTGCATTCTCTACAAGATAATAATAATAATAATAAAAAAGAATTATACAAAAATATGAACTCAACATTAGAATATAATATTGAGAAAAAATTGTCATGTGGATATAGTGTTCACACCGAACTATCGTTCGCTTTCGCGATCATGAAACGATAGCCCAAAAACCCACTTGGAGAATGATTTTCTTCTTGAACTCTTGTTTGAATGCTGCTGATTTGGGCTAAGATTGTTACTATAAGAAATTGAATTGACGAACGATTTTATGCGTTGCATTGCCAGGTCTAGGGTCTGTTCGGACATGTTGGCGAAACACATGCGAAACCAGCCAGGTTCGACACAATGACACGAAGATCCTGGAGAAATATTTAAGCCAACTTGATATACAATTTTCTTCCATAATTCCATTTCTGCTTCAAAGGTTTTGGAGCTTAAAAGATGCCTCATGTCGACCCAACAAAATAAACCGGCGTTGCTTTCAAGGCAGGGAATACCGGCATTTTTAAGGCCTCGAATGAGCATTGCGTGCCTCTGTTTAAGGCGTTTTTGATTTTCTGTAACGTAGTTTTTGGTGAATTTTTTATCTGAAAGCATTGCTGAAAGAAGATACTGAGTTTGAGAGGAAACCAAACCGAAGCTGGACATTTTTGTTGCTGCATCCACGACCCTTTTGTCATTGGAATAAATTGCTCCAACTCGAAAACCCGGGAGGCCCAAGTCCTTTGAAAGGCTGTAGACTATGTGTACTCGATCCCAAACTGGTGAATTCACGTATTTTTTGTGCATCAAAACCTCCATAATACTCACAAAATCTGGGGAGTTAAAAACTGTGCCGGAATATATTTCGTCACTAATAAGATGGATGCCTTTTGCAGCAATGAAGCTAAGCAGGAGATTAAGCTCGTGCCGGCTTAGAGATATTCCCAAAGGATTGGAAGGATTAGTCACTAATACGCCCTTAACTTTGAGATTACGATTTTGTGCTTGTTGATAAGCTTCTTCAAGAGCAGATTTAGTGATTCTGAATCCATTGGAGCTAGTGCACTGTATTGGTACAATTTCAACTCCAGTTCGCCACTTGAGGTCTCTATCAAATCTGTATTAATTGATTTCACTATTTAATCAGTATTAAACAAAACAAAACAAAAACCAATTCTTTAAATGATAAATAATGGATGTGAAGTAAATAGTTTAATTCGAAAGTTTACTGCTTACCCTGGATAGTAAGGAGTGGGGAGCAGAAAAGCTTCTCCGGGATTAGGAAGGCAAAACATGAGAGTTTCATTTGCAGAAGTAGCACCCGCAGTGAGTACTAACTTGTTGGAATCGAAGCTAACTTTATTTCCTCGGATTTCTGCCATAAATTCAACTAATGCCTGCATACAATAATCACATATGAATCAGATACACCTCAATATTGGCGTTTGTAAGTGGGGTATATCACATTAATGTTGAAGATATAATTCTTACATTCTTGAAAGCAGGCAGGCCATGATAATCCTGAAAGAGAGCAAGTTCTCTGAATATAGACTCTCCATTTCTCTTGAACCCAGCTGCATCTGGATTTTTTGCAAGCCATGATTCGAGTAGATCAAAAGAGAGCTGCAGAAAAATTGTGATCATTATTAGTTCTCGTAGACTTGCATAATTTTCATAATCCAGTAGCCAAGATTTTTTAGGGAATATAAATACCGGAAAATTCCCTAAGTACAAGGATTCTTTCACAAAATTCATACAGGTGTTGCTGTGGTAGCATCTGATTTACAGACAGTTTTTTTTCTTGCCATCTACCAATCAATTTTTGCCACGCGGAACCTGTAAAGTTTCTGTGAAAATTTCCATGTACCCATGACATTACTCATAAATACCTGATTCTCAGCGAGGCCCATCTGAATAATTCCTTTAGGATTCTTGACGTCATCGTACGGGTTCTTCTCATACTCCTCCCACCCGGCAAAGTACGAGGAATCTTGACCGTGCGAATTACACGAGGCTTTTCTTGATAGCAACTTCATTTTGTTTATAAGATCGATTGAAGTTGGAATATTATCCCACCTAAATGGTTGAGCAAATGTGCCAAAAAAGTGAACTTGGAACTAGTTAATTAGAGTTAGAGAAGAAATATGAAGAAAGATTGATATGTTGCATATGCTCCCATATGGGCATATATATATAGAAGATTTTAAGCAGTTAAAATGGGGCAAACCTCATGTCTCAGGATTATTTGACCAGACCGGAAATATATGTAGATTCTCTTTGCTTAGTATTACTCTATTCCTACGCACAAAATTCAAATGCCACGCACTTCTCAACTACCCATATGGACCTTCATTATTAAATTTTGCCGTGTTATCCAAGCGTATTGAATATATTTGAGCTATTAGGCTTCTTTAACATGGTCATACCTTTATTCTATATTTTATCTATTGCTATTAGGACAAGTTCCTAACGTTTGGTGGACCTTTTATGTGGTAGGTAATACCGTCGAAGCATATCGTCAAATTTGGCTATGAAGAAAGGAATTTGAAGTGAAAGAGCCTCGACTTATTTCAAGGATTTGAGTTCGACCGCAACTTCCCACCCTTTTGTGGGAATTTGGGATGCCTATGCTCGTAAGAAATCTCGGAGACACCCATTAGTAGTAAAGGATTTTAATATAGTTTTTTTTTTTCTTTCTGCACATAGTTTTTCTTTTAGTCCATAGTTTTGCTAATGCTATTAATGTTATTCGTAGTGCTATCTTTTGATTAAATCATAGAAAAGGGTAATAAATTATAAAGTTAACAAGGATGAATAATAAATTGCAAAAGGCAAAACTGGGAATAGGGTTTTGGGTTTGTTGAGAAATTTTGTCGACAGGAAATCGCAAGACAATGGCAAAAATGTGAGAGCCTATGGGTCCAAAACTGGCCCATTTCCTAATTTCATGTCGGCCATTCTCTCGTTCTCGCTCTCTTATTATTTTTATTTTTTATTTTTTGGTTTTTATTTTTTTATTTTTTTATTTTTTTTCTTTTTTATGATGCCAACAGCGTAACAACCTTTTCACTTGAAGTCAACCGTTCTATATTTGACAAGAAATATATATTAAAAAGACGAAATTACTTTCAAGAAAATCTTGAGAATTAATATTAAACTTACAAAAATTAATGCAAAATCTGCTTTGCATAAAAACGAACCAATGACCACAAAATTAATTTATCGAGCATTCTTGTATAGAAGATGAACAGGATTAAGCGAAAAATTTTAACCAACTTATATTTATTTACACAATATATCTATAACCAGCTTTTCATAATTAAATTATGATTTGGAGAATTACATGCAATTAATTTTTTAAACATAGTGTGAAACGTCTCCTTCCCAATTGTGACCCTAAACTAACTCTGTTTTTTTTATGACTCAGATGTCTAAGATTCGCCCGACTAATCCTAAAGAGTGACAGCCTTCCCCTTGATTCGCCATCGGAGTGAATCCAGATGCTATCACAGTTTATACACATTTGAGCCGGACATTCGGCGATTCTCCTTCTTATAGACATCTGCCTTCCAGTTGCGCCAGGGATTCGAACTTTCGATATTCCGTAGAGAACCCTCATACTATACCACTGCGTCATGCCCATGGAGGCCCCTAAACTAAACTCTTTATTTTGCAATAAAGAAACAAAAAGTGACGATCTATTCCGCCCTCTGTAATTCAGCCAATGGGTTCATTAGTGTCATAATTACGCGGCCAAGAATGAAAACAAAAATTAATTTTATCTTAACCATGTAGTCGTATGATGGCCCGTTTTAGGTGAAAAGGTGATTTACAAGGATTAATAAACCCTTATTAAATTGTGTTTATTGAATAAAGAATAGTTTGGAAGGTGACGGTCCATGACATAGAGGCCATTCCAATTGGCTTTTTGGAATTTTTATGAGACAAATTTATTTGAATACAGAAAAAAAGTAAGGGACAAGTAATAATGGCACTAAACAATGTCTCATTTCCTTTTGAGATTAGGGGTTTGGTTGCAACAAAAAGAGCAAAATACTTATTTTACCGTAGTCCATGATTGATTTGCTTATTTTGGAGGCTACATTGAAGAATCCTATATAAACATCCTTATATATTGAGCGATTTTATTTGTGATTATCACTTAATTATTAAAGAGATATTTGATTTATGGAAAATATTGCATACAAAAATTAATTCCTATTTATTTTAATTCTCGGTTTTAGTTGGTGCTCGAATAAATTGTCTTTTCATAGAATGAAAAATAAAAATTATCCCCTTCGGGGGTGGCCAAGTTGGTGGTGTAGGTGAACGCAAAGATCGAAAGTCACGAGTTCAAATCCCCTGCCAACACTTTCTTCAATCGAGCTCGTTGAACTGGACTTGCTTAGGCGGTTTATCTCTCCTATTTAATTTGCTGGGTTTATCGAGTGCACACTCACAGTGGTCGGGCCTCCGTTGACGAATAGCAGCTGCGGATTCTTACGTCATCAAAAAATAAAAAATAAAAATTATTGAGACAATTGTGGCAAAATATTTACTTCTTCTACGTTCTGTTATGTCGTGTATAGTAGTGTCAATAATGCATGCTGCACTTGAAAGAGAAATTTTATCCTTAAAAAAATATTAATACGATGATAATTAATTTTAAATTAATGTGCAAACAAAAAGAACCGCTTAATTTGAAGTCCACCGTAGGTTTTTTTCCAACCAGCAGGTCACATAGGACCATGCCAATCAGGGACGTAGTCAGAATTTTTAGTTGGGGGGGGGGGCGAA
>CAIGRQ010026518.1:0-10653 GCA_903798375.1 Fraxinus sp. D2006-0159 | reverse complement strand
ATTTGGCTTGAGCTTTTTGTGCCCAACTTTTTTGGACCCGTGCCCGACAAAAACAAATGAGGCTCGGCCCGAGCCTCGGCTTGTTGTAACCGAGGCCGAGCCGTCCAAACCGGCGAGCTTTTTTGCCATCCCTAATTGTCATTGGGTTGGTTGTAGTACCTTTTCTTCTCGACATAGTTAAATAATAGTTCCTATATGGTACTAGGAAAGAAAACGAAACGCAATGTTGCAGCTTATTTCCCTCGTTGTGAAATAGGTCTTAAGAGTCTCTTTGAGATAACTTCAGCTAGCTTTGCTTTTGTCTTTTGTACTAGAATTTTATCACGAGTCAACATCTTCTAAAAGTTCTAATTCGATAAGTACTTTAAAGAAATTATCAAAACGGACTCGAAAGCAACTTTTTATCCTTAAATGCCACTTTTCACTTTTCAAAACCCAATCGGAACTGCCGTTCAAACCCCAAATATACTGAAAAGTTAAAACTGATCATTTACCAACTGCTATTATACATTTGATAATTAAAATGCAAACTCAGGAGAGGAGACGTGAAATTTTGATGGAACTTGGAAATGCACACGGATGTCTTTTAGTCGACTCTATAGGACCGCTTTATTTAAAAAATTAACTATTTGAGAGAAATATGTCCCAAAAGCGTTCTGAACTTGTATTTACCAAAGAGCCGATACTAGGATACAAGATATTTATTTGCTCCATTATCGTATTAAATTATCTTGTCTAAAAACTTAATGCTCATTTTGTTTGTCATTTTTTTCTAGTTAGAAGCTTTCACTGTGTCAATCCATGATGATAAGCAGTGACACTCTCTGGCGCTTGTCCTTCCTCGGCCATGACAAGAAAAGGCTGAAATGATAGATGGATCCATCACTCTTTTTCCTCAGCCAAAGAAACTGCAAACTAAATGACCCTTCCTATATAAACACTTGCCCCCATACATAAACCGAACCACAAGAACCTAACAAAACCACAACCGACCGAAACTCCAAACCAGAAAAAGGCTCTACACCTTTTGTTAATGCAACTTATTGAGAATTCTTATCATTTAGACTTGGAATCTTTTGTTTGATTGCTCTCTCTATATGGAAGCATTTCACACAGCAATCTGCAAACCAATTCCCTATGCCATGTTTACCTCTTCCTCCAACATTGGTAGCACGACTGGCGTTACGACTACTCCATGGATGGACACTAGGATATGGAGCAGGCTCCCACAAAAATTGGTAGATCGAGTTATTGCGTTCCTTCCCCCACCGGCCTTCTTTCGAGCCCGGGCGGTTTGTAAAAGATGGTACGGTCTTGTATTTTCCAACAACTTTCTTGAACTGTACATGCTAGTATCGCCCCACCACCACTGGTTCCTGTTCTTCAAGCAAAAAAGCCTCAAAAACTACGTCTACACAAACTACAGTGGGAACAACGGCTCTGGTAGACCAAACTATGAAGGGTACCTTTTTGATCCTTACAACGTCAAGTGGTACCGCATCACCTTTCCTTTGATCCCGCCTGGGTTTTCCCCGGCTTCAACCTCGGGTGGCTTAAGTTGTTGGGTGTCTGAGGAGGCCGGTTCGAAGAGTATCCTTTTATGCAATCCACTCTTAGGGTCACTAATTCAATTGCCGTCAACACTAAGGCCTAGGCTTTTCCCTTCAATTGGTTTAACCATCACCAACTCCTCCATAGATTTGGCTTTTGCAGGAGATGACTTGATATCTCCTTATGCAGTCAAGAATTTGACTTCCGAAAGCTTTCACATTGATGAAGGGGGGTTCTATTCCATATGGGGCACGACTGCTTCTCTTCCGAGGCTTTGTAGCCTCGAATCAGGCCAAATGGTTCCCGTGAAAGGGCGATTTTACTGCATGAATTATAGCCCATTCAGTGTCTTAGCTTACGATATTGCCATGAATCACTGGTGCAAGATTCAGGCTCCCATGCACAGATTCCTACGCTCCCCTAGCTTGGTTGAGAGCAGAGGAAAACTCGTATTAATTGCAGTTGTTGAGAAAAGCAAGCTTAACATTCCTCGAAGCTTGAGACTCTGGGTGTTGCAAGAATGCAGAACAATGTGGGTCGAGATAGAGAGGATGCCACAGCAACTGTATATCCAATTTGCAGAAGTTGAAGGCGGCCGAGGATTCAACTGTGTTGCACATGGTGAATTCGTTGTCATACTCATCCGACAGTCGGAGAAAGCATTATTGTTTGATTTCAGCAGAAAGATGTGGATATGGATACCTTCATGTCCTTTCGCGAATGGAAGTGGCACGACAGCAGAAAATGGTAGCGAGTTGCACGGTTTTGCCTATGAGCCTAGGCTTGCTACACCAATTGCAGCCCTTCTCGAACAACTTACTCTTCCCTTCCAGTCTTTCACTGCATAAGGCAATATTAGGTCTAGTTTTCAAGTGTATTGAGAAGCCTGTATCAGAAGGTGGTGTTTCTAGTTCATAATTAGTACAAATATTTAGCCCTTAATCAACGGATATCTCAACATATTCTTCCAAAATGTTTAATAGTTGCTGGAACAAGAAGATTAATTCTTGTTCAACTTGGCACACATTATTAGACCACGACTGGAACAAGTTTGAACTAACCCTCTTTCTTTTGCTTTTCGTCTGTTTGCCTTCCCACCATGTACAACGCGATATAAACCGATTCTCATGTGTATACACAAAAACTGGTCCTTCAGCTTCACTAAATGGGGAGGGGAAGTTTCACGACATCTATGATATTTCTGAGTACTAGGCTAATTTGTGACACTGTAACCCAAAATTAGAAAAATTGCACATCTAACACATTGCTTGCATATACTTGTGAAATGCTGAAATTCTTCAAAAGGGCATACAAACTCATCATCCATATGGAGAATACAATACAGCATAATTACAACTGAAAATAAAATGACAAAAATGCTAAGAAACACCTGTTACCGAGAGAACAATCATTGTCAGCCAAAATTATTGTGTTTGCAAGTTTTTCTCATGTATATGACGTATCGATCCAGGGATGTATAATATTTTGGCACAATAAATACAAATTTTTGATATATCAAAGCCGAAAGGCAAACTGATCCAGCATAATTTTGGGGGAGCAGCAGTTTTCTTGAAAAAATGAAGCAGATAGCTCATGAAAAACCCGAAAAGTTTGTTAACCATCTGAGTACCATGCTAAAATTGATGAACTATTGAGTAATAAGTAAGAAGAGCTTTAGTTCTATGGGCCTAAACAATCTTGGAACCCTATGACAGACCTTTCTATATATACGGCCAAGACTATTAGCACAATACTAAACATGATTCAGCTGCTGAAGGGATCATTTGACTCTGACCATGAGGATGAGATGGACATTCCTCTTGAATATGGATCTCAACTCCTCGTTCGCTTCCATGCCTATCCTCCTGCATAATTATCAGACATGCAATTCAATAAACATGTAAAACCTATACCAAATAAAACCAGATCGTCGATGATGTAAATATTGCCAGGTATTTGATTTGGTTGACTGTCAAATACAGATGAGAAGTGAAAATAAATACATTCCCGGGGCAAGTCTTCAACAAGAGTTTTAAACCATCAAACCCAACAAGAGTTTTTAAATATATTTTGCATGGAAGCACGACGGAAAGATTAACAGAAACTAAAATAGAAACAAAATGCAGGCAATTTCTAGATTTTTCCCTTTTCCTTTAGATTAAAAGGGCTGGGAAGTTGATCACCAAACGATTGAACTCTTCATAGCTTTAAAGATGAACAAATTTTAAATGCTTCAATGAGTGTCTAAAGGCATACTAACCCGATTTTGGATCCCTTCTTCCCGACAAGAATCTTGCGTTGGCTGATCTTGTGAGTAATGAAGTGTTGCTCAATCCTGAGAGAGCCATCTCGTAACTCCTTCCAGTCCATCAAACGATGTTCAATGCCATATGGGATTTCCTAAATTGAGGAAAGTTAATGAGTACATTATAAACTCGTCTACCTAATGATCTTCAAACGTTAAGTTTGATAAAAACAGCATCTTTACGATAATAACTGTGAAAACCAAGCTTTACCTGATGTACATAATCTAACAATTTTTCTCTCACAATTTCCAGTGATATGTTCTTCAAAACCTCTTCACTCATTGCGAATGGATCCTCATCCCAAGGTCTTTTTATTGCCTACACATAAATAACAAAGGGAAGCCAGAATTAGAACGAACTCTTGGTACTAGGTTACATTTGTACCGTTTACAGGGTATTTATTTTTCTATTTAAATATAGGAATATGTAGTATTGGTAGTGTACTAGTGTCTAACAGATCCTTATACATTAGCGAATATAGAAATGCAGCAAGGCACATGGCCCCTCTAGTACAACACATAAAATCTTTACTAAACAGACCACGGAAGGGAGAAAAATAACTACCAAAGGCTACACTATACGATCAGGAAATACAGCAACAACATTTGAGTAAGAAACTGTTTCAGTAGTTCTCTTCTCAGGAAGTAGTATTAGAGGTTCCATGATCCAGAACACTGAGTGCAAGAGCATGTAATGATATTCTGGCTACTAACTCTTCCAATATCCATGCAACGGTGGCACAGACAAAATAGCATCGAAACATAATTTCATTTAATTGGAGAGTAAATATTATCTGGTCTTTGATATAGAGTTCCTTAGCAAGTATTTGAAAAAATAAATAAATAAATAAATTGAATACAGCGGCGTGCTGTAAATGAGAAAAGATTGTGACAATGAATATAGTTTCTTTCAGCCATAAAAGAATTTGTAAAGAATCCTGAATTTCCTTCCAGAATCTGGACATATACAACATACACCTATAAAGGAAACTATGATAAATCATGTAGCAGGAAATTTATTTTTCATTTCAGTAATGGTAGAGAATAGAAAAAGCGGAAGACTCAAACTACTAAATTGAATTAACTAAGCCGGCAACATTCAAATCATACCTGCTCCATTAAATACTGAGCAAGATCTTTCACTCCAGCACCCTTGAGTCCTGAGAGCATGAAGCACCTAGAGAGGATTAAAAACAAACATCAGGATTCACAGCAGAATAGACCATTAGAAAAAATTAAAGAACTGACCGTTCATATCCAGGAAGGTCTTTGAATTGCTCAGCAACCTTTAGTAGATCTTTCTTCTTTTCAACCAAGTCAACCTTATTCATGCATAGAACACGCTTCTGTTTTTCGTTGCAAATTGAGCCCATTCTTTCAATCAATCTCACCACTCTTGAATCAGGCCTGGATTTGTAATAACATAGACACCAGTTGGAATCTAATTAGGATTTCACATATATAATATTACAAGTCAATAGCAGTACGAAAGAGCCAAAGATTTGCACAATGGTCCACATTATACATGCATGAAGTATCACTGTGTTACAGAACTAATAATTTGAACCACATCTCATCTAATAAATCTGAATAGAAATTTTACAGACTCATGAATAGATTAATATAATTAGGATGATTGGAAACTGTCTCTAACACTTTAACCCCTGCCTTAAATTCAACAACTCCTATATTAGTATCTTGTAGAACTTTATATTATTTGTTGACAACAAACGGCAGATTTAGTTACTCAGATTAAAAGAATGTTATACATCATTTCCATAAAGCCTCCACCTAACTGAAAATGATAATGAGTTAAGAAACCATGTTTAAGCATAACAGAAGCTTATGATCCAATCGAAACTGAATGATTGGTTTATGTCCAAATCTAAACATGGAAGCTTTACTAATTACTGGAAAGATGCAACCAAAACAAATTTAAATCAGTATAGAAATGCTCAACCACAATATGGTTATAGATATAAGCATAATGCCAAGAATAAAGAG
This sequence comes from Fraxinus sp. D2006-0159, assembly GCA_903798375.1. NCBI lineage: Eukaryota > Viridiplantae > Streptophyta > Magnoliopsida > Lamiales > Oleaceae > Fraxinus > Fraxinus sp. D2006-0159. Next base: position 4,793 of record CAIGRQ010026518.1, on the reverse strand, counting down.
CATGCATGATATGTATGAATATTTTGGCGGGGGGCAGGGGGGTTGTGATGAGGTTGGATCAAATTTACAGGGAGGAATATCTGACCTGGTAAGGTGTCTATGAACATCAAATATAACTATGAGTGTATCGTATAAGTTCACAGAACTCCATGCACTTTCATTGCGGACTTTGATGTCATTGCAAGGAAATCCATTTTTCTTTAACACGAGTCCCGGAGTATCAAAGAAACACTGTGATCATTAGGATTAGTTAGACATCTTCATTAAATACAAAATACGTACAGTTGATTAATATACCAGCATAGAATGTGAACATTTCCTGCTTATAAAAGATAGAAGACGCAGTAAACCAGTTCTTTTTAACATTCCATAAAATAATCCCGAGTGCTGCATCATAGGAGAAGATGTTCTAGAACCTGAGGTACCCTAACCTCCAAACCGAAGTTAACCCTTCTTGTTTAGTAGGGTTTCAAACATGAAAACTTACGAGCAATCAGTAAAAAAGAAACGCTATAAGATTTCATATAGTCTTATCCTATAAACAAAGGCAATGACCCTGCACTCAATAAACCCCTCTTTGAGCCACATTATCATTTTCATTTTCATTCTTCTACTCATTTTCAACCACACATTCTTCAATAAAATAATATCTTTCCATCACATCAATAACTTTTCCTTTTTTTTCAACCACATATTCACCATCACATCACCCAAAAAAATGCATTCATCCATTTTAATATGCATCAAACAGGGGCTTTCAAGCACATTTAGAGAGACAGAATANTCACATCAATAACTTTTCCTTTTTTTTCAACCACATATTCACCATCACATCACCCAAAAAAATGCATTCTTTCCATTTTAATATGCATCAAACAGGGGCTTTCAAGCACATTTAGAGAGACAGAATGTGAAGGCTGTGTCATCAGGCCATGTTCTGCTGCCTTGGGCTACAATACGATGGATTTAGTATGATGAAAAATTATGTATGCACACAAAGAGAACTGCAATAATAAATGTATAATCCATGGAAACATATATGAAAATTGTGCATGGTTATAAAAGTTGGAAGTGCGCTGTGAACAGAAGCATCTACAAGCCTGTAAATCAATTTAAAAGCAGAAATGAGGTGAACACATTCAATAATTAGATAAAAGACATACAATTTGGGTATTTCCTCTTGTCATAACTCCCAAGACCTCATGAGTAGTCGTATGTGTCTTCCGAGAAACAGCAGAAACCTTAGTCCCCACCTACGACGTAAACCGGACAAAAATAGTGTGTTCAGAATGTATTTGTTTAAATGATTTCTCTTTAATATTTAATCCATGAGCATCTTCAAGACCAAACATGTCCAACACCAAACACTAAATTTATATATCAAGAAAGTTGAATTCCTGAACTTAACCACCATAAAACATGAAAAAAATAAATAAATAAACCGGAAAAATCAACTAATTGTGTACACAAATAGCATTGTAACAAGAAAAGTAAAAATAGTGCAGAAATCAGCAAGAGTAACAACGTCATTAGTAAGTTATCAAATCTGATTAGTGTTCCCATATTTTTCATCAAGTAGGTTCCAAAAATTAGACTCCAATAAGAAAAAAGAAACATACAATGCAATTGGTGAGAGCAGATTTTCCAGCATTTGGAGCCCCAATAATACCAACAGATAATGACTTCTGATCTTCCTCCTTCACCTCCCTCGGATCCGCTTCCTCCTTCTCATCTGGCTGGTCCAATGCCGCATCGAGCAGTGACTTGGCGAGTATGGCAGCTCTCTTCCTCTTCTCCTCTTCTCTCTTTAACATTCTCAAATGCTTCACATCTTCCCCAAACACTTTACTTCTCACAGTATCCCTGTACTTATCATCCCACGTGGACTTTCTTTCGGACCCAGAATCGTCATTACTATTACTCCTGTTCAAATTCAGGTCTAAATCATAATGAGAACTGTCAAATACTGATGACGCGTCATCGTATTCATCTGTAACAGCTGTAACTGGGGATTCATCGTGCTGAGGTTGAGCTGAGTAGAAGCGGCGTAAAAGCGCAGAATTGAAGTGGGTTTTCCCGGGTTTTGAAGATAAAGCTCGAATCAAGGTCAGTGTTCTCAGCGCTTTCATTTCAACATCCAATAATGGAATCAAATACAGTTGATTTACAGGTGTAAAATTTGGTGTGGGTATATCATATCAATATGTGTTTATATATTGAACAAGTGAGAGCAAGAAGGGAATTCGTAAAGTTGCAGATATGGAGGAATGAGGTTTTTGAGGGTTTAGGGAAACAGGGATGAAATGGACAAATATCTTTAGTAAATTTCAATTAGGTCATCCAACTATAATGTATCTCAATTAACACATAGTTAACCTCGTTTAAAGGTAAAATAGAGCTCTGAGTATAATAATCCTTTCGAATTATTGTCACTTTTTAAACACATTTATTTTCAAAGTTTACGCAACAAGCGCCCCTCCAAAAGGGGGTGACACTTGATATTTTGTCAACCATTTTTATCACCACCTTTGCACAAATAGCATCTCTCATTCTCTCTTAGTGTAAACTTTAAAAATAAATGTGCTTAAAAAGTGACAGCAGGCGCCCCTTCAATAGGGGTGTAACACTTGGCAAAAGTCAACCATTTTTGTCATCCCTTTGTACAAATAACATTTTTGTTACACTAATGACATATTTAGATGGTATATTTACCTAGAAACACAAGTCAAATTGTTATTATCTATGTTGGATAAAAGTTTAAAAACTCTTGAATTCGGGCACAAATATTCAATTGATCAAACATCAACTGAGGACGCTCCACAACTATACTGGCTTGATGAGGATGAGTTACCCGTGATAATATTTCTCCCAATGATTATTTATGAGGATGACTTACTCTTGGAATAATATAAGAATCACCTCTATAGGGCTTCCAATAACCATAACAAGTGAAGAAGACTTCTCATGAAGACGTCCTTGTGCAATTCATTAACAAGATCGAGACAAATCCGATGAAACGTATACCAAGCATTACAACAAGGAGTAGATTGCAATTGCCCGAACTAAAGAACAAGAGTATGTGGAGAAGGAGAAGTCTATCATAAAGGAGCAACACGAACATGTGATATACAATAAAGTTGAAATTGTTGAGTCGTCCTTCAACTTCATTGATTGTTCTAAAGTTGATTTTGTGATTAAGGTCAATGAGAAAGCTCAAGTTTTCGTAGTTGAGCTCGAGCATTGTGCTCAAGTCAAGAAATATTTTATGAGAAGGACTAAGACAAAATGTAGAGGACAACCAATGCAAGTAAAACAATGCTTCCAAAGCCTTTCAAAGTGCCATGAAACGATTATAGTGTTCAAACTAATGACTTTAAATAAGCGTTCATTGAAAGAAAACTCGATTTTCTTAAATTTTCCTTTTTTGCTTTCAGTTTTTAAGTTAGGACTTGATACATATTAATGTCGTAAGCCTGAACTTAGCCCACCTCAATTACGCTAGGCCCAAGGTCGGGCTTCGGTTTGAGGTCGGGCTTCGGGCTTGTATCACTTTTAGTCCGGTCTCCTTGACCTTATCTCACGTTTCCTAGAAATGCTAATCATATTTTGACTACAACTCCCCACTTTTCCTATTTAAATACAAACTCTCAACCTATTACAAATTTGACTCTCACTCAAACTGTGCACTTCTAACATAACATATAACAAGAAATTGCAGCAAGATTTCTTGAATTTTCCGTTGAGGGCAAGTAACATTTTTGGTAGGGGAGGAAGTTGATACGTGCACTACAAGGGCAGCTCACAGGTGGGGCTATTTTATGGAAGATATTGAAGGAATATATTCTTTAATTTCTATGTTAGAGAAGGATTCAGACCATTAGGCAATTTGCTCTTTTCCTTAATTGTTATGGTTGTGTTTAGGAAGGTTCATCAGATTTTTATTTTCCTATCATTCCTTTTATTTCCTAGTCATTCCATAGAGATACAACAACCTATGTTTGCATTTTGAGGAAATTACAAAAAACCAGATGTTTAAAGATTGATTTTCAAAAATCATGTTGAAAGTTTAATTATTCAAAAATCATGTAATAAATCAATTTCATCACAAACCCTAGAAACCATTTCCATTTTCTTCTCTTTCCATCTCTCTGTCTTTTCTCTCCCGTCTTCTCCACCTTCTCTCCTCTCCGCCTTCTCTCTCTACCAACCTTCACCGGCGACGCCTCCCACTCTGTCGACGGAATGTATTGGGTGGTGAATCTGGTGGTCGCGTTGATGGCAGTACGGTGGTTGTGGAGTGTTGGCTGCGTTGGGTGGCAGATTTAGTGGTTGCAGTGATGGAGATGATAGTGGTCGTGGCAGATCTGGTAGTCGCAATGATGGTGGCGGGATCTGGTTTGGATCTTATTTGTTGTTGGAAATGGTAGTTATGGTAGTGGCTGACGGTGATGGTGGAGGCGACGACGATGCTGTGAGATGGTGGCTGTTTGTGGAGTGTTGGCTATTGGTGGGTGATTGAAGTTGCAGATGGAGGTGGTTTGTGGTGTTGCAGCAGGTGTTTGTGGCAGTGACAACGGCAATGTGATAGTCATGGCGTTGTTTTCGGCGACGATGGTGGTGCATTTCTGTTGTTGGCGAGGTGGTGCGTTTCTGTGGTGGTGGTGGTGTGGCAGCAACGGCGGCGATGCTGTGGCGGTAGTGGCGGCCGGGTGAGGGTGGTCGCAAGTTGTCGTAGTGGCCGTGGCGATAGTGTCGGTGACGATGGTACGTGACCACTATTTGGTGTATGTGAC